>JAAEAF010006553.1:0-27516 GCA_011037195.1 Triatoma infestans | reverse complement strand
AAAATAATGCAGGTTTTTATATGCCAAAAAAAAAATTATTATAATTTGTATAAAACTAAGATTATTTATTCAAAATATGTTCCATCATTATCAACACATAGTTGCCAACGTGTCAGAAGCATTTTTGTTCCAGTTTCTAAAAAATCTTTATTTAAACTCTCAATAAACTCGCGGAAGGCATATTCGGTTTCACTTCGGTCCCTAAAATTTTTTCCTCTTAAGAAGTTGTCCAAATGTCTAAATAAGTGGAAGTCCGTCGGCGAGAGATCGGGGGAGTATGGAGGGTGCGGAAGTGTTACATATTTCAATTCCTGAAGTTTCCTGAGAGTTGGCATTGCGATATGTGGCGTGGCGTTATCGTGAAGAAGAATTGGTCCTTTCCGATTCACCAATGCTGGACAAAGATTTTGCAATTTCCTATGCATTTTGTCAATTTCTTGACAATATGTTTCAGCCGTGATTGTTTCGCCAGTATTTAGGAAGTATTTAGTAATGAATAACACCTGCAGTAGACCACCACACTGTCACCATTACTTTTTCGGGTGCAGGCTTGGTTTCGCGAAATGTTTTGGTGCTTCATCCTTGTCCAGCCACTGGCCTGACCGTCTCCTGTTGTCGTATTGGATCCATTTTTCATCACATGTCACGATTCGATTAAGAAATGGTTCATTTTGGTAGCGCAACAGAAGAGAATTGCAAATTTAAAAACGCCGATGTTTTTGGCTCTGGGTCAATTCGTGAGGTACCCACGTGTCGAGCTTTTTAACTTTACCAATTTGTTCGAGATGGCGAACGACTGTTGAGTGGTCACCACTAACTTCTCTCGCAAAGTCCCGAGTGGTTTTGCGAGGGTTATCTTCCACCAATGCCCTAAGATGGTCGTGATCAACAACAGAGGGCCTACCGCGACTTCCTTGTCTTCGAGATCAAAATCTCCAACACGAAATTTTTGGAACCAACGCTGCACTGTACATTCACTGATGCTTCCTTCACCCCAAACAACATTGATGTTACGCGCAGTTTGAGCCGCACTTCGACCAAGTTTGAACTCGTAAAAATAAATTTGACGAAAATCTTGTTTTGACATGGTGAATATCGGAGGTCTTAACTCATACAAAATGGAACACAAACTAAACTGATATTTGAGGAAAAACAACATTAATAAACATTGTTTATAGTCCATTACCTAGACTGGAGGATTATCTTTGTTTACTTGGCAAGCAGAAGTAAACAAAAGATGAAAGTTCAGAAACCTGCATTATTTTTGCACCAACCCTATACTTAATTTCTCTTAGAGAATATATTTAAATTAATCTACCAGTGTGTTCTTAATTATTCTTATACTTCTATATTTTCCTCAAACATACTTACAAGCCCTAATTCGAAAACGCTCGTGCTACACACTACTACTACTACAAACATATCAACACACCAAAACATTACATAAATATCAATAAAAAAAATATTATGTTTACTTAATTTACCAAATATTTATAAAGAAAATTGTTGTAGTCAACTGAATAAGATCCACTTTCAATTTGAGAGAATTTGACGGAAATCTTCCTATCGGATCCCATTATAATATTCAAATTGGTTATCAATTAAAATTTGAAAAATTTCATATACGATCGCAATAAACTCTTACAAACTAAAGAGAAAGTAAAGAATTATTTTCATATGTCAAAGTTCATATGATTTTTTCTCTTACTGCGATTAACTTGGTTATAATTTGACTAATTCTGTTATGGCACCAAAATTCACGGAAAAGTGAAAAAAAAAAACCTGTTCAGTAAAGTCGCACCTCGGGTAAATCGATTTCCTTTAAACAAAGGAATTTTGCTACTGAAGTGTGTTTGGTGTGATATGTTGTTGTGTTATAGCGCGAGCGGTTTTGTAAGGGAAGGCTTGTGTGTATATATATTTTAAAGTGAGAGAAGTACTAAGAAATAAGTAAGTAGTCCACCATGCTAACAATAAATATATTAGGGAAGGGGATTAGCTAAGTGGTTAGCGCGCTAGACGAGCAAACGCGGAGATCCCGGGTTCGAATCCAGCCGTGCTACCCTTATATTTTCTCTTCCTAGGAACCTCTACAGCTCACAGTGCCGGGTGAGGGCACTGAGAAGGCTCCAGGCGCAAATTACAAGAGATGTTGAGACGCCTTAAATTTTAAAAAAATAAAAATAAAATAAATATATTCTCTTAAAATAACAACTACAATTTAATTGCAATGAATGTAAAAAAAAGTTTATGAATATATAGAAACTAGCTAGTTTGATTTAACTCAAATGTTTTAACACTTTAATTATTGGCACTGATTGATTGTTCTGTCTCGATGATTGCTGGTTGAATGTAGAATTTTGACTCGTTAAAGAAAGCTTTTCTTGGTAGCCCCTTTCATTTCTAAAAGGGGTAGGATATAGATTGTTCTAGGGGATTATCCGCCCTGTGACTTGAAAGATTTACTGTGCCCCCTGAAGCCTTTTCAGTGCAATGCCGGGCTCCCAAGCAGTGTTCTCTAGCTATAGACAACACTGCTCATCACTGTACAGTGAGTTGTAGAGGCTCCTAAGAAGAGTAAATCTAAGGGCAGCCTGCTGGACTAGAACCGGGGACCTCCGCGCTGCTAGTCTAGCGTGCTACCACTGAGCTAATTCCTTCCTTCACCCTTGGCTTTTGCCTATTAACTGGGGGACGGAGACCCTAGTTTGTATACTGTGTTTGTCCTTGTCTGTAAAGTATATTGTGTACTGTTCTGACGAAGTGCATGGAGTACTGAGCTGTGGTAACCCGTGGAGTCGCTACTCTCTAGAAGGGAGTGACAATGTTGACCAAGTTCCCCGACCTCTCTAGTAACGGTGCCTTGTACCTGGATTTTATCCTTTTTCCAGCCAATATACCTTTCTCCTTTTAAAATTAAATTTATTTTAGTTTACATTTAATATAAAATTTATTTCAATCTGCTTCTTTCATTACACAACATATTTAAATTCTAATTAATATTATACAAATGATAGAATCATATAAAAAAAAAAAAAATATAATAAAATTTTACTTTAGACGAAAGCTTTAAACACCCCTTAAATAAATTTTCCCAGAGAAATGTTTTCAAATAAAAGTTTTCTTAATATGTGTAGTTGACGTTAACAAGTTTCAAAAAAAAAAAAAAAACTGTTGGAGCCAAAACTGGTTGGAGGAAAAAAAACTTGACCAATCTACTAGGTAAAATGGTATTTCCGGTTAACCGTTTTTGATCAAAACTTTCATTACCAATGTTTGAACTTTCCGTTTTTAAGTTATGCCTACTGCTTCCCCCCCCCCCACACGCACAGAGGCAACGAAAAGTGGCCTCATACGAGGGATATTAACCGTGGACAATGTTGGAAGCTGGAGAAGAGACGTCTCGTGAATAAGAGATTTACAAATTTATTCATAGCATTTGTAAACAGTATAACTATACACGACTTTAAATAGAATTAAATTTTTCCAATATTTGTTCTACGTATTTACTTTTGTTACTAGAGTTTGGAAGTTTACAATTTCTACCACCAAATTATAATATTGGTATTTTATCCAGCATCACGGATCCATCCACATATTCAAAAATTATAATATTGTAACGCAGCTAGTGGTGCCATCTAGGAGAGAAGGAGGTACCTAAGGTTCCTTTAGTGGCCGCAGGAAGCGCTGGCGAATAGTTCTTTCTAGAATAGTCGAGCGAAGTCTGGAATGTTCTCTACTGGTATAAATAGAGGGACCACAGAGAGTTGAGAGAGTTTTTCAGTTACAAACGAAGTTACAAGTTTGTGAAAAGTGTACAAAAGTGAACAAATTGAACTTTTGTGGTTTAAAGTGTGAAATAATTATTATTAAGCGTTGCATTTAGTAATTTATTGTGTATAGCAATAAATTGGTGTTTTCTTTATTGAAGTTTAGAGATTTTATCTATACGAACCCACTTAAAGCTAGTTGCAGTAGCTAGTTTAGTTGAAAAAACATTACAATATATTTCAATATTTTGTAAATAATTGTTATATTCATAATATGATAATATACACACGTATAATATGGAGTATGTGCAAAATAAAAGTCCCCTTAATTTCAAGGGGAAAACTTAATAAAAATATGAAATCAGAGAGAAAGCGAGATACCAATTGCTGAACACAATTTTTTCTGACCTCAAAACGTGTATATTTGGTGAAAACTCCATATTCAAAATTTGTCACAATTATGAATGAATAGTAAGAGAAAATAAAAATACTGATGTGAAGCAGTCTTTTCATTAATACGAATCACATAATAAATTTCTCATGAACGTATTAAATCTCTTTATGTATGATCTTAGGTACCCCATAAATACCATGAGCTAGCTTCCCACCCAAAGTAATTCCCAAAAAATAATAATTATAAAATGATAGAAAAACGAGTAATGAAGTAGAGGAATAAAAAATTGTCCTCTAAGATCGTGATCTGTTGAGTATTAAACACACCTCCTCACGTATTTTAACTATCACGTGACTTGTTCCTTAAGATATACAAACTTGTATCTTAGTGGATGATGATTCTCCCTCCCCCCTCCCCCCTTTTATACCAAACTAATTTACTTTCAAATGAAAATAATCTAAATTAGTTCAAACATATTTCACTGTAGTTATTTTTCTCCTCACTTTGTCAAGAAGAATAACTGAGAAAAATTAATTTCATATAGGTGCTCTACCAAACTTAAAATACGAATTTAGGAAACACAGAATATATTGTCTAGTCAAGGAAAACTAAAATTAGATTAGATTAGATTCTGTGGGGGTTGGCTCGCCAGCCTACGCTACCGTGACCCCTAAGGGTCTATTGTGGCACCCCATAAGTTGGAGTCTCCTCTCCGGGTCCTGTCATTTCTCTGAAATTTGGAGTCTGGGGAGGCTCCTAGGTGGTCAGTTAAGAGCATCTCTAATCAGAGCACCATCTCTAGTCCTGTGTGCTTTATTAAGACTTAATAGTACCGAGAGAGGCACTTGGGCGAGGCTTGGGCTCTCCAAAGAGGCGAAACCTCAGCCATAGAAGCCCCTCGCACTGACACAAAACATTCAGTGAGTGCTGTTTCCTCCTTTTCTTGACAAAATCTCCACAGGCTATCTATTGCCAGGCCCATGCGCGGTGCATGTGCGTATTAAGTCTACAATGGCCAGTGAGTGAGGAGGCCAACTGCTATCCTTATGGCCACCCGGTCTAGTTGGAGTAATTCCGCAGTTAGCCTGGGCGAGTAGCTATGAATAAACGTTTTTGCATGCCTTAGGCCTGGAAACTAGAGTTAACAAATGATATGATGAGATAATATAGGGAGATGGTTCTTCTTGCTACCGAGTGAAGCTCTTATCTTTGTGTAATCCGGGGAGGAGGCATTTAGTGAGATAAACAAGTAGTACTGGTATCTGATAAGAGAGAAGCGTAGTCCTAATCTTTGAGAAAACTCAAGTAAAATTAAGTAAGCATGATCAGTGATGTAAGATAAGTGGGTAGTCCTTATTTTTTAGATAACTCAGGGATGGACACACAGATTAGGTGAGATAAAATAGGAGGACGTTCTTGTCTTTCAGATAACTCAATAAAAAAGGACTGATTAGACAATGAGATAAAACAGAAGCCTAGCCCTTATGTGGATATAGAGATAATTCAGGGAACGATACACTCACACAGTGAGACAAGATAGAAGGTATCCTTGTCTTAGGGATAACTTAGGAAAGGAAACTAATCAAATATTACACTACGAATATGGTATAATTCTTCCGGTAATTCTGTGTAGATTATTATACAAAGATTTGGAACAAATAAGATTGCTATTTCTAATGGAAATTAGGCACGAATTGATTGATCTGCCCAAAATACCGAAGACAAATTATTGCATGAATTGTTATTTATTTAATTGGATAATTTTAGAAATATTCAACTTACTTTAGATGATAATTACCATGTAAAGAAATGTATAGAAATGAATACTTTTCCTATATATTTATTTTATATTATAAATCATGTGTAATTAAAATATTTGTTATAATTAAAAATGTTAAATTATTGTAAACCACACCTGAGTGTTCTCTGGAGGTTCTGAACTATTATAACCTCTAAATACTATAAATACGATTTCTTATATTCAACCATTCTGAGGCATATTATACGATAATAGTGCGCCATGGTCTCTTTTATACGAGTATATACTGCTGATTGGTTGAAATCTGTTTGGTAAAAAACAGGAAATAAAATAAAATTTAAAATGAAAAATTAAAGTGAAATATTAAGTGGACTGTATGTGTTGAGTAAAGAGTAAAGAGTGAGCCATGGGCTCATATAATATGAACAAAATGAATATTAAATTAAATGCAAAATGAGTAGCAAAAATATTTATTATCTTCAACAAGCCAAAAGGAATGGCGCTCACCTTAAACGCAGACACCTTTAAAGTTAGTGTGGTCCGACTGAAGTCCTTCAGCCCATATGGGGAATTCAAGGAAATAGGAGACAGGAAGGGAAACAAAAAAGAACCATATGCCTGTAATTCCAGCGTCGTTGTCCACACAGTACGGCTGATGAAAATAGATGAAGTATTTAAATGGGTTCCAGGAAAGCTGTAAGGCCAGAGAAGCAACCGGAAGTAGACCATGTGCTTGTACAATCAACCTTAGCAGGCCGGGAGAATCCGGAGACACTCACTCGACAAGAAATCAACTTATTAACACTGACCCCGAGGAAAACCAGAAGTGGCACCACATGGGTTTTCACGGAAGGAGAGCGCAGTGGTCTAAATTGCATGGGCAAATTACATTGGCACATATACGTTGCACCTATGTTACTTGTCTGAGCTTTATTCAGTGACTGACCTAGAGAGGGCAAACAAGGGACTACCCCCTCTCAACAATTAGGACACTGCCTATAGATTTATAAATTATTATATTTTAACGGCGGCAAATTCAAATACGGATAAATACCGAATAAAATCTTTAAAAAAGTTCCAATCGGATGTGAGGGAAACTGTCTTTGATAACTTAGGATGGTGAGACAAGATAAGGGAGGAGAAGCCCTATTTTCACTTATTGCTTTAAGACTGGATATTACAATAATTACAAATTTTAGAAAATGAGTATAAGAATCTTACTGGTATATATTGAAATAGTAATTTTAGAGGCAAGCCTAAAAAGTCACCCCATTTCCCAGAAGTACCCCAGAAGTGAATTTTTCGAATCAAATATTTCAAATAAAAGATGCTAAATCTATTAGTGCGTATACAAAATTTAATGAAATTCATTGGAACAGTTTTGGAAAAAATCGATTGTATTCTAATCGAACAAATGTGTAATCGACGTAGCAGTATGATTGCGAAATATATATTCGGTTAATGTTTTATATAGAGAAGAAAATACTTTAGAACAATAGCGCGGCTGCAAAACTACAATGTGTAGTTATTATTTACTATATTCTCTTTAATTAAAAAACTGATATTTTGTTTAAATATATAAATATTCATAGAATAATGTTAAAATAAATTTTATATCATTTTTAAATAAAAAAAGGAAAACTTCTGGTATTTTATCCGTCAAAGCAGCATGCATATTCCTTTTATTTCTGACCGATTTCGGATTTTCATCATAGTCAGGAGAAAATTTATTAAGTTAGTGCAGAAAGTTCACTTTAACGTAATGTTTCTGTTATACTCACACTTGTTAGTTTGTGATTGTACATGTGCGAGAGATTACGTTACTATGTATGCGTGTGTGTGTGTGTGTTTTATGACAAAGTGGAATTATTATCAATTATGATTAGACAGTAGGAAATAGTGTATAATAAATAGCATGTATTGAAGGATATTTTTATAATTACATTTTTTAATAGTGATGTTAAGTAAATATGCTCAGTGTTTTATCAAATCATTTTTATTAGGGGGAGGCGGGGATAAGAAATTTCAGGAGTATACTACACTAATATAAGTTTGAAGAATGGCAATGCAAATTTTAAGGATAGTCAAAAGCTTGTAAAAATAATAAACAAATATGAAATCCAAGCAGGGTTAAACAAGAAAATATGTAGATAAATTGATATGTAAGAAGATTGGCAGCAAAGGGGCAAATTGGAGATAATATTAAAATAAATAATAGAGAAAATTAAGCATAAAGCAATAAGAATAAAACAGCACGCTTTAAGATGCTACAGGGCAATACTGTAACGCAGCCAGTGGTGCCATCTAGGAGAGGAAGTAGGAACCTCAAATTCTATTAGTGGCCGCTAAGAAGCGCTGGCGACCGCTCTAGTTATTTCTGGAAGGATTGAGAAGATACTAGAAGATTCTCCACCGGTATAAATAGTGGGACCGCACAGGATTTTGCAGAGAGTTCTTTAATTACAAACGAAGTGTACGTTTGTGGAAAGTGTATAAAAAGTGAACAAAGTGAACAAATTGAGTGTTTTCTTTATTGAAGTTTAGAGTATTTTATCTATACGAACCCACTTAAAACTAGTTGCAGTAGCTAGTTTAGAGGAAAAAACCGTTACAATACAAATATTTCTAGTCTTCAAAATTTTCTTTTTAATTAATTTATAACGGAATCCAATTTTTTCATAATAAAAGTATTCGGAGCATTATAATTATTAAAAGAAAATTAGAAATTTATATAAAAACAAAAATTTTCAAGCATTCTAATTAAAAAAAAAAAAAAATCTAAAAAATCTAATGGAATATCCATGAATTATATACGTTTCTTAATAAAAGTAGATTTTAATGAAATCAAATAAATTAAAAAAAAAAAATATATATATATATAGTGTATTAATTAATTGGAAGATAATTAAGGAAGTATAAAGTGATATTATTATTAAAATAATAAATTAGATAAAATTGTATAACTAAAAACTAAATTACTCTCCTTTCTACAAATTGACTTAACTACCACCACTAGAGATTACACAAGGTTCTTTGGAAGAGCTATAATTTTTATCGTGTATAGAAACCAGAAGTGATTGCACATTAAAGGAATTATAAATAAATCTTGCTTTAAACTCTGTTTGTATATTAATTTGTAGAATCTTTATAATTCTATGAAATGGACACAACAATAATAACATCATCAAGAAGTAAAAAGGAGGCAAGCGAATTAAGGACAATGGTGCCTTCTTAATGTAAACAATAAACAATAATAATAATAAAAATGAATACTTAGAAACAATGTCTGTTATAAATTATGGGAATTCCAACACAAATATTAAATAAAATTAGTTTTTATGTTATTGCTACTATATATCTTACTAATTATTGCCAGAAAAGAAAATTACGATCGTCAATTTATAAAATTGAGTTTTCATAGGAAATACATGTTTTGAACTCCTTTTAATAAGAATAATATATCTCATGTGAAACACTTGTATTTATTTATACCTAACTGACAAGACAAATTTCATTCAAACTTATCCTTACATATTTCATTCAAACTTTTTATTAAATATTTAGATAGATGGATAAAAAGCTTTATTACAAATTTACAAATATGTACAATAATAATTAATAGAAGTTCCAATGTATATCAACATTATTATAACCTTCCTACAATGTTTGTATAGTGATTTTTGGGATAAGGCGAGGTACAATATGTAGGGAAATAGGAGAAAAACCTGCAGCTTTAGGAAAAATATTACGAGAGGATGTGTTTCAGTCTTTTATGCCTGTAACGTATGGAGGGATCATAGGAGGTTATTTCGCTGCAGAGTGGATTAAGATGATAGTCTAGAGTGGAGAGGAGTTTCAGGAGACGATTTTGGATGAAGGCATAAACTGGGGTTACTGAAGATTTTACGCCAAGTAGATCGATTTTGGTGTGTCTTAGTGAGTCAGTCGCAAGTCTTAGGAATTTGTTCTGGGTTATCTGAAGTTTTTTTTTATGTAACTGTTACTAGTCAGGCTCCAGGCGGAGGAAGCGTAAAGTAATATCAGTGTGATGACTACTTTGTACAGTAAGAGTTTGTTTTGTATGGTCATTTTTGAGTCGCGTGAAAGTAACGGGAAAAGTAGTCTTATAGTCATTTTTCCAGAACTCACTTTGTCTTGTACGTGGGTCGTGAGGTTCAATTTGTTGTCCAGTTATTCCGAGGTATTTGACGTTGTTAGTCCAAGGAATCAAAGTATTGTTGTGTTTAATTTGTCTGTTGATTATAGGTCCACGTTTAGTAAATGGCGTTTGTTCTGTCGTGATTTATTTTCATTTTCCATTTAGTGCAGTGTCAAGTTTGTTTTGTCAGTTTGTCTATTGCAGATGTAAGTCTGTTAGTGATAGTATCAATTCTCCATGATGATGTGTGCAAAGCAACATCATCAGCGTATAGGGGCTAGGTTGATATGAGGAGGTTTGGGTAGAGAATTAATGTAGGTGATGAAGAGGACGGGATCCAGGATAGAACCTTGAGGAACACCTGCTGCTATTAAATATTTATTTGTCTTCAATTTTAAATCAATGGGAGAGAAATAATAATAATAAAAAAACTATGGCGCAACAGCCCATGTTTAGCCAAGGCTTGCCAGACGGCGATTTTTATTGGAGGGGCGTGTGGTAAGCACGTCGCAGTTCCCTCGCCGTTTTAGTTCCTGCCTTTGCTACCTAGGTGCGCTACCAACTGTAGCTCCCCACTTTTTTTCACGACGCTGGGTTAACACCGACTTTGCCCTCACGGGAACCGAACCCTGAATTCTCGCACCCAACGCGTGAGGACGGGGAGAATCTCTAATCTTAATAAAATTACTTTTTTGAGGAAAGCATACCCCCTCCCCTCACGCCTTAAACTTCTATAAAAAAAATTTCCAACAAAAGTGATAGGCCTGTTATTCATAGTTTGTGAAACAACAAATTTAATGAAATCTGTCGATGTTTTTATGGAGAAAAAAGGCAAAAACTGGAAAAACTGTTCAGTAACATAGCACTTCCGGTCAACCGATTTTCCTTTAAAAGGCATAATTTTAGCAACATAATGGATTTTAGCGCTAAACTAGAAATCGCAAATATCTCTCTTGCCTTTAAAAATTGTGTGGTTATTCTGAGATCCTTGAGAAGCCTCAAAAGTTCTAGATTACATCTACCTAGCGAACAATTTATATAAACAAAAAAAAAAAAAATCAGTTCTTATAAATTTTGACTACTACTGACATAGATATTGTTTGTCATTTATGGCTATATAAAAAATATACTACTAATATAAATCATCGTTACATAATGAAATAATATGCAACAATAAAATATGTACATTGCAACTAGGAAATGAATATGTATAAGTTGTTTTATGTGGCGTATATGTAATGCAATATCACTCAGACTTGTCAACACAATGAATACTTTATTGTTTTTTATTTACTTTATATGTACATATTGCCGACATTTTGAATTGTAGTTGTATGTGCAACAACTTTATGGAGAGGTTTCCAATTTAATAAGAAAAAAGAAATTGGTGTGACTCTTACGATTTCTACTTTCTCTTACTGCAATTATTAATATAAATATAAAATTAACCAACTTTCTTCAAACTTGGAATGTTTACCTTAAGCGTGGTTGCCATTTTTTAAATTTAGAGTTTCATTCTATTCGTATGTATATCTAAATAACATTGAAGGATCAATAGGCTTATTTATTAAGAGCATTTTTTCGGGAAATTCTATTTCCCGGCGGGTTTCTTGGGAGAACTGTGGACATTAAACTCCCTTCTAAACTTTCAATAAAATATAATCTGCCCAAAATGATCAAACATATAAAACCTGACGGGAAACAATGTGTGAACCTACCCAAAAATCTAGCGTATATTCCAACTCGATAACTATCTTTACTTCTGCATTGTGGTGCGCGCAGGCTCAAAGTGGATAGGTTAAGGCCTTAAGTCAATAGGCCATGGACTTTACCTTTTTATAGATATCTGGGGGCATTATTATATTAAATAATTTTAGTAAAAATTAAATTTATAAGAGGAGGGGAAGTTTATATATATATTTTTTTTTTTCAGAGGTTTTTTTCTACATGTAGTAGTTTCCTCTCAACCTACTGTCTGAGCCGATCCTTCCATTTCTCCTTATTCGTGGCATCGGCCTCCGTCAAACCGTATCCTGACAGGGATTCTAATGCGGAGTCTTTCCATCTAGTCCTAGGTCTTCCCCTTCTTCTTCTTCCCTCAACCGCCATCTCATGCACTGCCTTTGGAATTCTGTCTCCACCCATCCTTAACAAATGCCCCAACCATTTTAACTGTTTAAGCTCTATAGATTGGAGGATATTTTGTTGAACATTTAACTCTGTTCTAATGTCCACATTTCTTATTTTTTCCCTTCTGGATCTACCTGCTGACCTCCTCCAGTAGTCCATTTCGGTGGCTTGCAATCTACTTCTTTCTTTTTTATTTAGAGTCCAGGTTTCTGCTCCGTATAGCACAATACTATCAAATATAGCTTTATAAATTAGGTGCTTGGTGCATCGGGAAATATTCTTATTCCACAGCAATGAATTGAGCATCCCTATGACTCTTTTCCCTTCTCTAATTCTTCTATCCACCTCTACCACCGATCTCAACAATAGATCCCAGGTACTTAAAATGTTGAACTATTTTTATTTATCCTCCAATTCTATTCTGTCTTTACTTTGGGACAGATGTTCCATCTTTGTAATATTTAAAGTAAGACCACAGCGCTCATATTCTTCTGCTAATTTCCTTAACATGTAGGCCGCATCATCTACATCTCCCGCAATCACAACCTGGTCATCCGCAAATAGTAGGTTGCTTATATATAAATTTTCCTGCACTTTCACACCCATTTTATGGCATTTGCTTTTCCATCCCTTCAGAGCCATTCTAGGTAAATTTTGCAAAGTGTCGGAGACATGCAGCAGACCTTTGGTGGTGCAAAAACTTTCAGAGATAAGCGAACCTAACTTCACTAAGCATTTATTACCTTTATAGAATCTTTGAATTTCTGCGATAATGGAGGATCTAATGCCAGTAAGTTTATATTTACTGTTTATTAATCCCTAGTACCCTGAGAATGTTTTTTTTTAATGATGGATAACAATTGTTAAGATTCGATCTTTTTTTAAAAATAAAAAAAGAACTTAAATTTTTGCCAACGTTTCGACAAATATATATTGTCTTTATCAAGGCATAAAAATAAAGAAATGTTCACATGACAACTTAAACTTAGATATATTTTAAGTTTCAACAATCGTCTCTCGAATCTCAACAATCCTTTCTTCGAGAAGAATCTTCCATAATATTTTTTAATTCTGAAGAAAATGTAAACCGTGAGTAAAGTAATGTTTTTTACTTTCTCTTATTACTGTAAGAGGAAGTATTAGTATCAAAATTGTCGATATCGCCTTTTCACTGACAATGTATGTTTTGAGGGCTCCAGAGTACGAATAAATGTTAGAAAATGGTTTCACCTCATCTTTCGCTTTCTCTAGGTTAAAGAAGCTAGGAGAGATGACGACTTACATTTCAAAGTTATGCCCTGTATCTAAATATAGGCGATATATTAAAGAGATAATTCTTATAAAACATATGTCAACTAGTATTATCTGAAAAAAAAAAAAATGTTATTTTTCAAAATAAAGACATTCTCATTTATTCCAGAAACAAAATACAAATACACTACAATTTGGCCGTCTCTCCCACTATGGTAGGATAGATGACGCACCATAGGTAGGAGATCTCTCCTTCTCTCTGAAGGTAACATGGCTGATCGACATGAAACTTGGTAAATAAACACTATGTCTACGAGTCCAACTTTAACGACAGCTGGAAATCTTACATTTTAATTGCAATTAATGTAGTATATAAAAAAATAAAATAACTTATTAAGCGTTATGAAAATTCATGTTATGAAAACACACACGCTGATGCGTATAAATGTTCTTAGAACACAAAAAAAACACACAAAATAACTGAAGAATTTTGCAATATGTTCGCTTCTGATCACTCTACTCCTGGACTAACTGGTAGCAAAAGAAAAGAAGTAAAGCCTGGCGTCTTCTCTCCTACCCCCATCATCTCTCCTAGCTTTACCGTATGTATTTTTGTGTGTACTGTGTATGTAAGTTTTGTGAACAACATAGCACAAAAACGCAAAAAAAAATCGCAGAACGTTCAAAACAACATTTCGTTTGGGTATCACGTTTTGGTTTGGGATCGGACAGACAGGAAATAACCTGTCAAGAGTTTTAATTTAGAATTTAGAGAACCAGAATTATCACCATTTTTCAGATATTTTTCTGAGATTTTCTTAATAACAGTTTCTACAATTTTCTTTAAACTTAGTATATCGTCGACATACATACGATCTACAATTTTTTATTTGAAACATTTCTCAGGAAAAATTAATTTAAAGTGTTTTTTGGAGGGGGGAGAGAGTAAGGCGGTGTTATGTTTTCCTCTACAATGCTATTTTAGTTGATTATACAATTCTATCATTTAAATAACATTAATTTACAATTAAATATGTTTTTGTCAAATCCTGCGCTTGAGGAAAATCAATAGACTGGAAGTCTGCTTTTATCGAAGTTTACTACGATTTTATTATCCATTAAAACACTGACGGATTAAATTTTTTACACTAACTATGAATACAGAGGGGATCTATCACTTTTGTTTTGAAGACTTTTTCCCAAGAAAGTTCAGTTAAAGAAGTTTTAGGGGAAGATATTAGACAATTCTATCATTTAAATAATATAATTAGAATTAAATATGTTGTTGAAATTATGAGTTTGAAAGAAAAAGGATGACAACGGAAGTGCGTTTCTACTGAGAAGTATTTTTCAATTTTCTCTGCTATTTTCTCTAAAACGACTCCACTATTTTCTTTCTTAAATATGATCTACGAGGTGTGTAAATTAAGTAATGAGACTGATTTTCTAGTGTTCGATCTGGCAACACTGGAGACGCGGCGCATGCGTGGTAGGGCAAGTAAACATCTGATACACGTCCAGTGCAAATTTGAAAATGCTAGAGCTGTTGCACTGTGCGTAGTGACTTTGTTTGTGAGCAAGCTTTTTTCAGTGCGTTTTAAAAAGTTTTTTATAGGTTTTTTTAACTTTAGTTACTTTAGTTTCTCTTACTGAAAAATATTTTTCATTTTTCAACAATTTTATCCAAAACGCTCCAACGATTTTCTTTGAAATTAAGTATGTGAACTTATACACATAAAGATCTACAACCTATATTTGGACATAATCTCCTGGTAAAGTTATTTAAGGGGGCTTTTGTTATGAAGGGCGGGATTATGTTTTTCACTTAATTGCTGTCTTAGTTGATTATACGAGGACAATTCAATAAGTAACGAGATAAATCATTGTAGCCCAGAAACGGTTTGTTTAATCAATACAATAGTTTCAGAGCGTCAAGTTGGCATTCTTGTACTGTTGAGGTGTGTAAATTATGTAATGAGATTGATTTTTTTATCTTTTTTTTATTCAAATAAAATTACAATTCAACATTGTCCCCTTCAAAGTAACTACCTTGGGAAGCCACACAACGCTGAAGACGATTCTTCCATTCGTCAAAGCAGTGCTGGAACTCGGATACTGGAATAGACTTCAGTTGGTCGGTTACGGCTGTTTGAATATTCTCCAATGTTCCAAAATGACATCCCTTGAGGTGATTTTTCAATTTGGGGAACAAAAAAAAGTCACATGGACTCAAGTCGGGTGAATAAGGAGGCTGAGGAGCCACAGGAATGTTATTACTGGCCAAATACTCATTAATTTTTCGGAACCATTTTTGCACAAATTTTTCTCATCCCCAATTCATTAGTCAAAATTTGATGAACGGTTGTGTGAGTCAAATTAACTCTTCGCCGATCATTCGGACTGTCAAACGACGATCTGAACGCACGAGATCGCGGATTCTGCCAACATTTTCGTCGGTTCTTGAAGATGAAGGCCTTTTGCTGCGAGGCTTGTCTTCAATTGATTCCCTTCCTTCTGCAAACGACTTAAACCACCTAAAAAACCTGTGCTCTCGACAAAACATTGTCTCCATAGGCCTGGCACAGTTTTTCAAACGTTTCCGTTGCACTGTGCCCAAGTCTGAAGCAAAACCTGATAGCACAACGTTGCTCGTAATTGATGTCACTCATTTTTAAAACGCACTGAAAAAACCTTGCTCACAAAAAAAGTCACTACGGACAGTGCAACAACTCTAGCAATTTCAAATTTGCACTGGACGTGTATCAGATGTTTACTTGCCCTACCACGCATGCGCCGCGTCTCCAGTGTTGCCAGATCGAACACTAGAAAATCAGTCTCATTACTTAATTTACACACCTCGTATACATATAAAAAGCTACAACTTTTATTTGAAACATTTCTACTGGTAAAGTTTTGTTTAAGGGGGCTTTTGGGAGTGGGAAGGGGTTAGGTTTTTTCTCTAAAGTGCCATCATAGTTGATTATACAATTCTATCATCCAAACAAAATTAATTAGAAATAAATACGAATTAGAAATAGATAGCCAAAATTCCGAGTTTCAAGAAAATTAGTAAACCGGAAGTGCGCTTTTGCTTTACAGTTTTTTAATTTTTGCGATTTTCTCCATAAAAACACCGAAGAATTTCATTACATTTGGTATACTAACTATAAAATTTTTGCCAATCACAATTTCGAAAACTGAAGTAAGAGAAAGTTGTGTTTAATATATGACAGCAAATTTTTTTAATTAAGATATTTAAACGTATCACATTCATCGTCAAAAACAAAAGGAAATATTAAAAAAAAAAAAAAAAAAAATTGAATTTATTAAAAAAAAAATCACAGATAGGCAAAGCTACAAATCTGTTTATATACAATAGTATTTGGTTAATAAAAATTATCTTTTAACAGCTACACTTTAATAACCGCTAAAACCAAGATTGGTGACCCCCACCCAGATAACAATGTTAAAAATAAAAAAGGAACTTTGTATCTTTATAAAAGAGAGAAGAAAATTAGAACAAGGTAGAATTATGAAGGATTTTAGAAAATACGGTGGGAAAATATTTGAAAGACCACAATCAGGCGATGTATGTAAAATGATCGCAAGAAATAAGGGGGACCGCTCGGTCTAAAGTAATGTAGATGTGATAACCGCAATACTAAAAATTCACCTACCATGCATCAAATTACAATATCTCTTCTCTCAATCCTTCTTTCTGACAAAAATCAAATTAGTACTGTGCTACCCACAAAGGAACTATCACTCAACGATTGATTGGGTCTTGGCCATTTTATATATAAGATATAGGCCAATGTGATCAGATTAGTTTTCTGATTGGTTAACTAATTATAATGGTTGTTGTGGTGGTCGGTTCCGCAAAGCTGGAAAGCATCAGAGACATTTTCCGTGGTAGCTTCATTTTATGGTCATCGACCGGTTTCGGACGTTCTCCCATCTTCAGAATGCGTTTGTCAGGCAGTGTGATAACATAGATTTGCTCTGTGCATGTCTCTGTTATCACACTGTCTGACAAACGCATCTTGAAGATAGGTGAACGCCCGAAAGCGGTCGATGACGACAAAATGAAGCAGGCTACCACGGAAAATGTCTCTGATAATTATAGGTGTTGGTTGGAGAGAATTGGTCTGGTTTGACGAAATTAACAAGAATTGGTTAACACTTTAATATAATAATGAGTTGCACTGACTGCCTGGACTTTACAGTAAAGATGGTAGATTAAGGTAGAGTGCAAGGGATAATGACACGTTGTGACTGGTGAACTATCTTCTGAACTAATTTGAACTATATCTCCTCTGTGCCGCGTCGCTGTATTTATATGGTTTCTCCCACTCTAATCGAGTTTATTTGAAGAGAATCCCCTCGATGTAACAGCGACCAAAAAAAACAGAGAAAGAGAAACAAAATGCCAGGACCACTCTGTCGGATTAGAGTAGGAGAAACCATATAAATACAGCGACAGGACACAGAGGAGATATAAATTAGTTCAGAAGTTACGTAGATTACACAACTCGCCAATCAACATGTCATTACCCCTTCCACTCTACCTTAATCTACCATCGTTACCATCTTTACTGCAAAGCCCAGGCAATCAGTGTAACTTATTGTAATTATACAGTGTTAACCAAATCTTGATAATTTCATCAAATCAAACCAATTCTCTCCATCTAAACACTCCATATTAATCATTTGGGACTTAAAAAACTATAATTTCATATATAAAAGTTGTCCCAGGATCAAACGACATAACTTCAAAAATTGATTCTTTGGATCAGAATAAAAAAAAAAGTACAAAAGTCTACTGAATATGTGATGGGAAACCTTCGTTACAAAGTTAAATGTAAAAACGTTTCAAAAACCATGTTTTTTTCCCTCTCTATTTTTTCACATTTTCCTTTATCGAAAAATATACCGAAATAGTGTGTAAATTAAGTAATGAGACTGATTTTCTAGTGTTCGATCTGGCAACACTGAAGACGCGGCGCAAGCGTGGTAGGGCAAGTAAACATCTGATACACGTCCAGTGCAAATTTGAAAATGCTAGAGTTGTTGCCACTGTCCGTAGTGACTTTTTTTGTGAGCAAGTTTTTTTCAATGCGTTTTAAAAATGAGTGACATCAATTACGAGCAACGTTGTGCTATCAGGTTTTGCTTCAGACTTGGGTTCAGTGCAACGGAAACGTTTGAAAAACTGTGCCATGCCTATGGAGACAATGTTTTGTCGAGAGCACAGGTTTTTAGGTGGTTTAAGTCGTTTGCAGAAGGAAGGGAATCAATTGAAGACGAGCCTCGCAGCGGAAGGCATTCATCTTCAAGAACCGACGAAAATGTTGGCAGAATCCGCGATCTCGTTCGTTCAGATCGTCGTTTGACAGTCCGAATGATCGGCGAAGAGTTGAATTTGACTCACACAACCGTTCATCAAATTTTGACTAATGAATTGGGGATGAGAAAAATTTATGCAAAAATTCGTGTCACACCGCGATTTCTATTAATGAGTATTTGGCCAGTACTAACATTCCTGTGGCTCCTCAGCCTCCTTATTCACCCGACTTGAGTCCATGTGACTTTTTTTTGTTCCCCAAATTGAAAAATCACCTCAAGGGACGTCATTTTGGAACATTCGAGAATATTCAAACAGCCGTAACCGACCAACGAAGTCTATTCCAGTATCCGAGTTCCAGCACTGCTATGACGAATGGAAGAATCGTCTTCAGCGTTGTGTGGCTTCCCAAGGTAGTTACTTTGAAGGGGACAATGTTGAATTGTAATTTTATTTGAATAAAAAAAAAGATAAAAAATCAGTCTCATTACTTAATTTACACACCTCGTATATATAGATAAGAGAATTCTATAACATCAACACAAAAAAAAAGAAGATTTATTTTTGGATCCCATTTGTCGGCTTGGCAAAATACGTATTTTTTACCTTGACGTTTCTTACCGTGACCTTTACGATCTATTGATTGATCAACACCCCGGGTGGTGCAGGATGCCCACAGCACTCCAAAACAGATGTCCTAAGCGAATACCTTCTAGAACAACTCCATCAGGTTACAATCCTTAAGGATTCCTAATAACCTGACGTATTCTATCTGGGAGGGTAGGGTATACTCCCCTCCTACTCGTCCTGGTAACTATCCTTCTAAATCCTGGTAACTAAATCTTCTCTGGATGGCAGCCTCGCAGACTGTTAGGAAATATAATGGAGTTTCTTCTATCTCTCCAGAGAATCTGCAAGTGCTTTCACTCTCCAAACCCAGCTTCGTAAGGTGCCCTCTGAGTCGACAATGTCCCGGGAGGAAACCCTTAAGAACGCGGAAGTTTGTTCCTACTAAGGTCGATGTAGGCCTCCGATCTCCGTTGGTTATAATTTCCCAGGAGATCTTGGCCTGCCGCAGTCCTGGGAGGTAGTTTCAGAGTTGAGACCTCTTTACCTTTACCTCTCTCTTCCTCCTTCCTAAGTTCTTCCAGTAAAAGCCCCACAAAAAAAGGGTTTAGGCCCTAGAACTTTATTCCTCTTGCCTAAGCAAAATACGTATTATAAACGACGTCAAATTTGGTGTGACGAACGACAGAAAAAAAGAGAATCTCAACAAAGTATTCATAAGAATATTGGGGCATTTGTTGTATATTTTTTATAGCATTTTGTTATCATAATAGTGAATATACAATACATGCACCAAATATATTTAGTACAATGATGGCGAACGTTTTTGTTAAGAAGTTCAAAATTGAATTCTATTTTTTTTTAAACCAATTTTTTTTAATAATTCTTATTTGTATAATTATAAAAGTAAATTAAAATATAAATTATTTTAATAATATTACTGATCAACAATATAGTACTTTTAGAGTTTGATGTAGTTAATTTTTTTTTAAACAAAAATTTGTAAAGTATATTTTTCTATTTACGCCGAAAGAGTACGAGAGAGTGAAACAATAATGACCCACCTATTAATCGCTATTTACTGTATGATTATAAGAGAAACTAATCGAAAATGCAGCGCTAAACCTAATAATTAATAAAAACGGTTTTGATAACAGTAAATTAAAAGTAAGATTCTTCTGAGTGGGCAAATTACGAGTAATTTGTTGCCAGCATCAATTGCCGTTAAAAACTCTTTGTGTACATATTTTGTTGTTAATTACAACGCGCTGAATGTACCGTTAAATGGACATATTTTAAAATGCAGTTTAATATTCCCCTTTATTTTTAGGTGGTTCAAGAGATAGGCGGCTTCAAAGTATAAAAATTACTTCCTCTGAACATGCAGTTTGGCAATAGATTTTATTATTATTATTATTTACTGTTTAAGGTTTTTACTACTTCTACGAATGATTTAATAAATTTAACTTTATAAGCAATTAAAATGGTTGTTTACATATTTAGAAAATTTATATTTAACAGCACTAATATTTTATATTGCTCAATACTTAATTAGTGTACAATGCCACATTCCAACAATTATTATGTGTTAGATAAGGATTTCTAAAATAGAACGTCATGATGATTAATGAACTTTGTAATCGAAAGGTAAATACTGCGGAATGTTAAGGCACAGTTGGAGAACACTCAATTGCAAAAAAGGTGCAATTTTAATAATCCTCAAGATTTTGCACCAAGAAGAATTTTTTCTGATAGGCTTTTGTAATAAGTTTGTGTAATGACATGGAAAGTCATACCAATGTCAAAGTGGTTCCATCCAGCTGCTATCTTAACAAAGGATGGCAGTAATAAAAGAGCAATTTATAACCAGCGACCTAGCAGACCGCCGTCTTCAAGACAATGCCGGCCAAACAAACAACAAAGCCCTTTTCAATACTTTACATCAAAGCAAGCACCGATAAGGTTGGCCACTGACCTAAATAAGGTCAGCAAACTACGAAGGTCGCACACTTAGGACAGATGTCTTGGTGTGAGTGTGGCCAACACCGATATATAAACTATCATATACAACGAGATCATCATTATATCTTATACGACGATACGAGCACGTCCATATACACGAGCAGCAGTTTACGCGACTATACACAGTTTCATTTAAACTTATTATCTTTTAGTAGTGCATCTTAGTTCGTTTATTTTATCATTCTAATTTATTACTTATTTATCTTCTATTTATTCCTAAGTATTTTGCTAGTTATTAGTTACCATTTATACGTTAAAATTATTGTTAAAATACAGTTTATTTTTATAAAATCCGTATTAATAATTCGATGCACTAACTTCCAAAATCTCTCAACTAACTTCCGCCTTCTTCAAGACATCTACTACACAAACGATTCCATTACAGTTTGCATTTACTCTTTCCTCTAAAATTTACCTCTTCCTGATTTTTGCAGGAGATTGCTATGGATGAATAAGGCAACTTTTACACTGAAAAAGATTTTTTAATTCAAGAAATACTCATATTTGGACTCATGAAAATCCCGGGATGCTTTTTTTTCCTGTTATTAATTAGAATTGAATATTGTTGTTAAAATTCTGAGTTTGAAGAAAATCCAGAAGTGCGTTTTTTTACTAAAAAAAAAAGTATTTTTCAGTTTTTCTACTATTTTCTTTAAAAGGGCTACAACTTTTATTTGAAACATTTCTTCTCCGGGTAAAGTCATTTAGGGGGCCTTTTGGGAGAGGATAGGATTATATTTTCCTTTTAAAGTGCTATCTTAGTTGATTATAAAATTCCTTCATCTAGACAACATTAATTAGAAATAAATAGATTGGCCAAAATTTCGAGTTAAAAAAAAAAAAAAAAATTAGTAAAACCGGAAGTGCATTTTTATTGAACAGTTTTTTTTTTTTCAGTCTTTGCGATTTTCTCCACAAAAAAAAAAACAGAGGAATTTCATTAAATCTGATATATTAATTGTAAAAATTTTGTTAATTACAATCTTTCCTGGACGTAACTCAGGCTTTCGACAGGGTATGGCATCCAGGGCTGTTATATAAACTAAAGCAATTCCTTCCTACTCCATATTACCAAATCCTTCAGTCCTATCTGACGGATCGCTACTTTAGAGTTAGGTGCGGCATTGAGTTCTCCGACATCAAACCCATTCACGCCGGCGTTCCGCAAGGAAGCATCCTTGGCCCTGTTTTGTACACGGTATTCACTGCTGATATTCCCACACATCCAGAAACCCTGATCACAACCTATGCAGATGATACTGCAATATTATCTACAAATCCTAATCCTGCTCAAACTTCCTCACCTTGAACCAAGAACACCTTGACCTCATCTCTTCTTGGTGCAAAAAATGGAAAATAAGACTTAATGAAGACAAATGCCAACAGATTACTTTCACTTTACATAGACAAACCTGCCCTCCCGTACGTATCAACAACAAAGAAATACCGACTTCCACGCAAGTACGCTACCTAGGACTGTATTTAGACAGTCGACTTACATGGAACCCTCATACGAGACTGAAAAGACAAGAATTAAATAGACGTTATGGACAACTACGAAGACTGCTTGGAGGAGATCAACCATAAAGGTACAAAACAAACTGACTTTATACAAAACATTGCTGAGACCTGTCTGGACCTACGGAGCTGAACTGTGGGGCTCCGCGAAACAATCCAACATCCAGAGAATCCAATCCTTTCAATCTAAAGTCCTTCGTCATATTGTAAACGCTCCCTATTATGTCTCTAATTCAACTCTCCACAAAGACCTCAATATCCCTTTCGTTAACAAGCTAATCCGTACACGCTTCCTTAATTTCCACACTAATCTTCAGATTCATCCCAATCCCACCGCACAAACCCTATCATCTTCCACCCATCCCGACAATCCTCCACGTCGCTTGAAACGACGTTGGCCACGCGACCTCCTAAACACCTAGCTTCCTTTTCATTCCCTGAGAGTTCCAGCATTGGTTGGCTCCTCTCAACATGCCTCTCTGATTGTGGCGTTGAGTCCTTGGGGATTCAGTGCATCACAGTCTGTGACACGAATTCACATTTACATGATGTATATATGTACAGGTTGTAAATAAATTTAATAAAGGAGAAAAAAAAAAAAAAAAATTACAATTTTGAAAACTGGGAGTAGTAAAAGAAAGTTGTTCAGTGTTCACATCAGATTTTTTTTATTTATTTATTTATAATTTATTGTATTATGTATTAAACTGCTGTAATAGAAAGTCATGTGTGAATTTCATCGCCGATTTTACATTCGTCTTCCGAAAATTTTAAAAAACCTATTATTTCCAATAAAAACACAATTAACGAATAAAGATCACAATAATTTTATCTTCTACCAATAAATTGTAAACAAATATTACTAAATCCAGTTTTTTTGTTTGTTTGTTTGTTTTACAAAGTAAATACCTTTCTAAATACTTAAGAAGAATACAGTCTGTAATGAAAATAGGAGATGAACATAATAAAATGATGATAATATCAATAAGGAGTAACTATGGTGTAGGTTCTAGTTAGTGAGCTTAGTGTAGCTTCTATTCATGGTCATATTGGACACGAAGTTTTTTAAACTATTAGGAAATTCTACTACGATAGTTTGTAGTGAGGACAATGTGATGACATAGTTGTACTTATAGTAGCGTTAATAGTTTTGTGAACTACATTCATTTATTATTGTGAGGATGTGAATGTGGATAATGTTTTAGTATGGTAAAGATAAATAGTGTTGCGAAGTTGGTGATCAAGCGGCACAAAATGAGATAATGTAGTAAAAGTGACCACTATAGGTTAGGAAAGTTGAGGCATCTCTTTGGAAACTGTAGCCACCACTTATCTTATATTTCCAAAAAAAAAAAACTATCTATAGTCTCAGTAAATTCTATTAAAAATTACAATAATCAAAAATAAAGAGAAGGGAGAGCCAACTGTGGAAGAGAAAAGTATTATCTAGTTGTAAAGTGGAGAGAGAGAGGTAAGATGATGTTGTAAAACTACGACTCCCAACTGTGAGAGAGTATACGAGAACTTCACCCCCACTCTATTCAAAAAACATTTTATAATACAATCACTCCTTAGTTATACCGGTTTCTTTACATTATTTTTACTTTCAGTTGTGTTTCATACTTTGTACAGTGTACTCTCTAGGTTTGTACCTGGCCATGATCAAACATGGTCCATCATGGAGGAATTGTCAAATATGCGGCCACTATACTGCTAATAAATTTAGCCATTGTCACTGGTCTGTATTTAATTATTATTTTTTTTTTTATAATTATTATTATTAATAATATATTTGCTGTATACACATAATTAAATTATCGAATTAATAAGGCCATTTTATTCATTCCGTTTTTTACACAATCCACAAGAAAAACTTTACAATAGAATTTATAATTAAATACTAAAAATAATTTAAACAAACCCAAAAGTAGATTAATTAATAAAATATTTATTTAATTAATTAATAATATAAAAACTTGTATAATTTTAATTTTTGTTTACTACGCGTATTTATTTTTGATGTTATTTATCATTGACATTTTCTATCACCGAATATTAGATGAAGGCATCTAAAGAGTTTAACAAGCGGTTAGCACAGTAGTCTTTTATATAATGTATTTGATTCCAAGTTTTTGAATGACCCACTCATTTATTTATCTATTTTTTGTTACTGGTGGTCTCTACTTCCTCTTTAGGAAGTATTATGGTTATGTGAAATTTTTGAAATTAAATTATATCAGTAAATATAATTCAAAAATAAATAAAAAAATAGATAAAAATTTAAACTTGATTTTTATATAAGTTTTATCAGGGGATCTGACAATAAAGTTGTTGTGGTTGAAGCTGGAAAGTATTAAGAGATATTATGAGAGAGATAACCTGGCTTCATTATGTGCTCATCTTGACCAGTTTCGGTCGTTCATCGCCCATTTGATAAAAACAGTATGATAACACAAGACTTGCACAGAGCAAAATCAGATTATATAATCCATTACATTTTCTAGATTATAAACTGATTTTGCTCTATGTTAGTATGTGTTATCACACTGTTTTATAAAAACATTCTGATGATGGGCGAACGCCAGAAATCGGCTACTATAAAGTGAAGCAGACTATCATGGAAAATATCTTTAGATATACCACTTAATTGACTAGATTTTTCACTTTTAAAGCATTTTTCGAAAACGGTTCGAACGATTTCGTCTTTAACTTTCTATAATATACAGCGCAATGGTTATGCCTCTCTCGAAGTGCCATTTTAGTTTATACAGGATGCTATCATCTTGATTAAATAAGTTGTTGATATTTCGAGTTTGAAAAAAATCAGTTTACGGAAGTGCGATTTTTTATGAACAAGTATTTCGCCATAAAAACACCAACGGAGTTCACTAAATGCATTGACATCACACTTTTATTTGCATTTTTTTTTCCACGACAATTGAGTTTGAAGGGGGGATTCTGGGGGCTGGAAGGTACGCTTCTCTAAAAAAAAAAAAAAATTCTCCAATTGATATAAAATTGAAGACAACCAAACATTTAAATAAATGACAAAATATATCAACTAAAAAAACTATGTAGACCTCCATAAGAGAAAGATGTTTTAAGTGTTTCACACAAAGATTTTTTTATTTATTTTGTTAACTGTTATAAACAAATTGGTAGTTTATAGGGACACAAATTGTTTTAAAGCTAATTAAAAAAAAAAAAAAAAAAAATTACGAAAAGAGGAAATATATTCAAATATACTTATGTTATCTACATTCACCGCAAGGTTGGGTCCCAAATATATTACATTGATTTGAATGATGCTGTATTGGGCCACTCGGTGCTTTGGAAGTCTCTGAGTCAAAATACGATTTGTATAAATGAATATGACGCGACTTTTTCTTAAAACAATTAATGGAAGGACAGGTTGCTTATCAGGAAAAAAAAAACAACAATGGAATAGATTTCACTAAGTACCCTAAGATACTTGAATAAAGATACCCTAAGTACTCCAATAAAGATACTTGAAAAATCTAAACGCCAAATGTTCCGCTAAAAGAACAATTTAGCTTTGATAAAATGTTAAAAGAAGTAAAAAAAAAAAGCTGATAAGTTTATATATATTGTAATGTTATGTATTGGAGGGTATATTAACTAGATGTATTATGTTTTTATTAATAATTAATTATTATAATTTATATTTGGAATCTTTTCAAAAGGGATTTCGTGAGGTCTGTGTTTATCTGAACTGAGGAGGAATACAAAATACCCAAAAGAATACACATAAAAAGAAATATTCATATTTATACAAATAATTAATAAATTAGATACAAAACTTATTCGTTTGTAAATTATTATACTAATATTTTATAATCACATTTTGGAGGAGTAGAAACTTACAGATTATTTGTCTTCGACTTGAAGGTTGGGCATTTTGAATGTAAGTCCACCACACACTACTACAACTTTTCAGGGAACACTCCGGCACAGCTTCAGTCTAAATTTTTGATTCCCCTAATTATTGTCGCCCTTACATATATATCCCTTTTCCACCCCTAGAAGAGTGGAAGGGATGGAAATTCCCTTCACTGTAATTATAAAAGGTATTCAACTTTCCTAACTGTGCTCTTTTGTGGTTATCTGACCTTCAAAAAAAACCAGCCTCAACTTGGCTTTATAATCTAAATTTTTAAGATATAATCAAAATTCTAAGATTTTTTTATTTATAATAATAATTCGAACTATTATAATAATTTCTTCCAACAGTGTGCATATTACAATATATAAACCATACCAAATTTAAAGACAATCAAGAACAGTCTTCGTAGAAAATTCCAAAAAGATACAAATTCTATTTTGTAAAAGATGATTTCCGGTTAACTGATTTTCAAATCTGTAATTCTACCAATGCTTCTAATGTATATTTATATTATATAGGCGGAGGTAGTAACCATACAATTTAGTGAAATAGTACTTCAGAGAAAAGATTACCGTCACTTAACCACTAAAACCAACCTAAAAAATCAATTTTCGCGGGTAAATATTTCAAATAAAAGTGATAGGTATATTATCGTGTACATTTTATTCCCATCACACTACATTCAAAAAGTTAATTTG
>JAAEAF010006552.1:0-43439 GCA_011037195.1 Triatoma infestans | reverse complement strand
ATCTTCCAGGCGGAAATTCATGCTATTGGAAGGTGCGTTCAGATGGACCTTGACAGAGGATATCGAAATCTGGAGATAGTTATCCTTTCCGATAGTCAGGCTGCCATTAAAGCACTGAGTTCTCATGTTATCAGTTCTAAAATGGTGTGGGAATGCCTAGGTAAGCTTAATGACCTAGGCAGAAGAAATAAAGTTACCCAATATAGGGCGCCGGGACATGTCGGCGTGGAAGGTACTGAGGTAGCCGACACCCTGGGAAAAGAAGGCGCTGTATCTCCTCTCATTGGGCTGGATCCCTTTTGTGGAGTCAGTGACCAAGTACTCTTAGAAGAAATCAAGAAGCTGGAGTGGCGAAAATAGCTCGTCTCTAGAACACCATCCCGGGACTGAGTCAGGCCAAGGTCTTCTGCGTGGTTACAACTAGGAAAGATCGAAATCCTGCATCAGTGTGAGTAAGAATAGGATCCGTATTCTTATGGAATTCCTTACGGAGCATTGCAGACTCAGGGGACACCTGAGGAAGCTTGGCGTAGAAGATAATGGCAGATGCAGATTCTGTGGAGAGATGGAGGAAACTCCGATACATCTCCTCACAGACTGTGATGCCGTCATTCAAAAAAGATTTAGTAGTCTGGGCTGTTACCAGATAGGGGAGGAGGAAATACCCACCCTAGAACCTTTCAGGATTTTGGGAATCCTTAAGGAGCTCAACTTGGAGGAGCTGCTGTAGATGAGCTAGCTCATCTTCGGCACCAGAAGGGGGTACAATAGATCAAACAATGGTCGCAGTACAGAACCCTAAAAAAAAAAATCTCAAAACCAAGCTCAAATTTGGTATTTTCCATTACCCACCGCATCTGACAAGAAGGTTTCGAGCAAAATACATCAACCGGAAGCGCGTCTTGCTTGGAATGTTTTTTTCGTGATTTTCACGAAAACGGCTTCATTTTCTTTAATCTTTGTATTCTGCCTACACCAGGGGTGAGCAACCTTTTTAATCAACAGGCCAATTTAAATTTTAAAATTTTTTGGCGGGCCGCACATAAAGTAACACTTATTAATAATTTACAAAACTTTATTTATAATAAACATTAGAATAAAAAAATATAAAGTTTAAAAAAAAGTAAAGATTTCATATACAAATTTTAATGCAAAATAAAAACAAACAAGAAAAGAACAGAAAAACGAATTTACTTGAAATTTTTAATGAGAAATTTGGCATTGTTTTTTCGATACAAGCTGATCAATATCAGCCGGAATTGATGAGGTAGCTACACGTACGCAGCTTTCTTACACACATGCATCATACACGTGCATCACTCGTCTTGATCGGTGGTCATTTTTGATTAATTTCATGGTTGAAAATAATTGTTCGCAAACATACGTACTTCCGAACAGAGACATCATTTGCTTTGCATTTTTCGTCAAAAGTGGAAATTTCTCAGGGCTCACATAAGATTTATAAAAATTTATAAGATTTATAAAAATTTTTGATGTTTACTGAGAAGAATACATTTTTTAAATCGGTATTGTTCTGCATGCCAAGCACTTCCATTTGAAAGTCTTCGGGAACCTTATCCACATCGATATTAAATGGCGAGGAAAACATTTTCATGAAAACCGCTGTCTTCTCAGCTTTGAACATTTGGAATCGTAATTGAAATTCTGACTAATTGTGTGACAGAAGCAAACACAAAGAAGCACAGACGCGGCGCGTTCGTATTGCATGTTTGAACAAGTCGAGTGAGTATCCCGTCACAAACAAGCACAGACGCGGCTGCGCGTTCGTATTGCATGTTTAAACAAGTCGCCGACAAGTGAGTAACTCGTCACAAAAAATTGTTTCGGTTTAGTATGTACTACCATTTTATTATAATTAATTTTATAACAATATATTGATAAAATAAATTCAATTTTAGAAATGCTTGGCGGGCTGCATAAACATGTTTAACGGGCCGCGTGCTGCTCATCCCTGGCCTACACACATCATTTTTTTCTTTTATTTGGCACATTTTCCCGGGGAATTTTTTTTTTTCTGAAGGTTCTGAGGAAAGAGCAATAGCATTGCGCATTCCGTTAAAATATCACTTCAACACAATGTATAGTTTTTAACACCTACATCATATAAATATACATCAGAATCATTGATAGAATTCCAAATGTTAAGAAAATTGTTTAACCAAGAAGTTTACAGACCAAGATTAGAGAACTTTACAGATTAGTTTTCTTATTTTATTTTATTTTTTTGTAATTTTCTCGAAAAGGGTTTCATCACTTTTCCTTAAACTTGGAATGCTTCCTGCTCAGATACAAACCTATCACTTTCATTGGCGATTTTTTTCTGGTATAATTGGTTTTTATATAGATACCTTCTGTAGGGGAGGGGATAACAACTGAGCTAGGCTTAAATTTAGAGTATCGTTGCAAGGTTCCCTAATGGGTTGAAACAGAGAGCGCTGCCACAAAGTCACTTTCAGATAACGAGTATAATTCCTATCACCTTTATTTACAAATGAGGGCAAGCCTCAGTAAACAGTCAGTAAATATTGCAGTTTTTTTAAAAAATTGTCCATTGAAATTGTAAGTAATAATAATTGCAGTTATAGTTACAGCAATCATTGCTGATTTATTCCCGTCCAGTACTCCATAAAAATATATTAATTTATTAATTATTAAAAAAAAAAATAATGATAATAATTCTTGAACATCATGATTAAATTAACGTAAATTGAATATTGGAAGCAAAGATCCAACAGATTCTCATCCTCTTATAATTTCCTTTCAGAGAGGTCCTTGCGACTGAGAAAGACAAAACTGTTGTGGTCATGTATAGTTTTGTGTATAAGTAAAACCTTTGAACTGTTGGAAGTTTGTGATAGTTTGGAGAAACGTAGACTGATATTGACTTGTTGATCTTGTGAAGAACTTGGAATAATAATAAGTAGGATACAAGGGGATGGGAAGGGGATTGTCTCAGTTTTCATCTGAACTTGTCACGTAATAATATTCAAACTGTCATCAGCTCTTTGGTATCTGGTTTTAAACAAAAAGAGCATTTAGAGCATTGTATTCCGTTTAGGGTCATTATATTGCTCAACTCAGTAGAAATAAACATTGCTAATTGACAATTCTAGATTCCTCTCATTATCAAAGCATTTATTACAAACATTATTTTTTGTCACTAAACTTTTATTTGTTTGACATTTTCTCGAATGCATCCAATGGATCGAATGGACTATTAAAAAAAAAAATAGTCCATCCAAATTTGGAAATATTTTTCAACATGCTGATACTCTGTCCTGTCACAAACAAGTAAAAGTTCCTTATTTATTTTGCTTTTAGTTGCCAAAAAAAATACTTAAATCTTCCATTATACTGCCTTTAGGGCAGTATAATGGAAGATTTAAGTATTTTTATTATCTTCCATTATAATCCCTTTTAGGATCTCCCTGCTTCAACCTTTAACCTTTAAACAGGAAAGGAATCGCGTTGGTAAACACAGGAAAAAATGAATTTTTACTTCCTCTTGTTCCTAGTAACAGGAAGTATTGCGTTCGTGTCAAATTTTGGAAATTGAGTTTCCACCCGGATTTACACGTTTTGTTGAGGTATCTTGAGAATGACAAAAAAAAAAAGAAGAAAATTGCAGGAAATCCAAACTTTGTATTCCGTTCAGGTACACCATCGCATCAGAAACGAAAGTTTTGGCAAATATTTTCTTGAAGACTGCTCCACCAATTTTCTTTAAACTTCGTAGGAATCCGCATTCATCTGGAACATTTTCCCCGGAAAATTGATTACTTTTCTGGAGGAACAGTAGCGTTAAGCTTTCCAAGTATAATGTATGGTTCTACTACCTATATAATATTAGTATACAAAAGAAGCATTACTAAAAAAAAGAATCGGTTAACTGAGATGTGTGAGAGTTTTGGAATTTTCTCAAAAACGATTAAACGATTTCCTCGGAATACTAATGGCACAGTTATGGTTGTTGGTGCGCTCTTCTGGACAACAATGTCATCAGTTCTCTACCTGGGCTGAGTTGGGTAAGTTGGAACTTGTCCCTCAGTAAGCTCTATATATTAATGTCATGACAAATAAGTAAAATTTGAACTTGAGACAAAAATCTCATATTCTATATAATTGTTTTTTTCCCCTCTTCTTCTCCTTCTTCTTAATCTAAATCCCTTCCACATCGCGGTGTAGTGATTGTCTTCAATAGTGCCCTCCAATTATTCCTTTCCTTCGTCAATTTAACTCTCCTGTTCTATTCCAGTCTCCTTGTTTTAAAATCCTCCCATGTGCTTCGCGGTCCTCCTCGCTCGCTGACCCTCCGTTTTCGCCTCATAGCATGTCCTAGCCACTCTCCCTACATCCATCCTCATCAAATGCCCTTACCATCTCAGCCACAGGTTTGGTCTTATCATTGTGTTCCTTACTCTGTCCCTACGCATCTTACCTTCATTCCTTCGAAGAAAGAGCATTTTCGCTGCTTGGATTTGGCTAGGATGTTCTGATATGGGAGCCCATGACTCACTGCCGAATGCTAAGATTGGGAGGTATGTATTTTTGAAGATTGATACTTTAGTGCTCTTACTAATTTCTTTTTTGTTAACAAATCCCCTCTTTTTAAGGCACGAAACAATCTTCCTGCCGAAGCAATCCTTATTATTTATTTCTATATGGATTCTGCCTTCTCCATTTATATTAACTCGGAAATATTTAAAATTTTCATCTTGGTAAAGGACTTGCGGATAAACCCATAACGTTCAATGGCTGACCCTTTTTCAATTATTGAGTTTTTTTTTTTGGAGGGAGAGGAAATTATATGAAAAATGGCTTCAACGATCTAAAACTTGAAAACTAAGAGCACATCAATTTTACTGGGAATAATCGTGGCAATGCCCCCCCAAAATGTCATTTTTTTCTATTATTGTTGAACAAAATCAGAATGAAAAATCTGTCACATACCACTCAAAGACTTTTTTCTATATTTGGGGAAAAAAAATTTAATAAATTACAATAAATTAGTTGATTAAATCTTAATAATAAAATAAAAAAGAAGTAGCTCTTAAAAAAAGAAAAAAATCAAATAAAATCAAGACATTTCTCCATTTATAAAATCCCACGATATCTTTTACTTTTGCAAGTATTTCTTATTTTATTTTTATTTTCTCGTTCAAAATGATAGATAATGTCAAGAACTTGTTACTCAGCGTGTCCATTTTAAAAAAGATGTATTGAAATGGCTAAATTATTAAAATTCTTATTAGTTATGCCAGTTCTTTTTCTTTTACTTAACAATAAAACATATGATATAATTCAGATTACATTTATAATAAACATAATTTGTTGAGTTTTATTATTAGATGGGGGGGCAAAATAAGAAAAATTTTATTTATTATTTATTTGGTTTATTGATTATAATAAAGAATAAATTTCATTTTTACTATTATAATCGAATTGAGAGCTCAGAGGAAGTAAACAAACAAATAAGGTAGAAAATGAAATCTGGATAAATGTATTTTTATATCAAAATAAAAATATATTCCTTGAAAAATATTTATAGAGATCCTCAAACTCCTCAAAAGAAAAGAGGCTCCAATGAAAATCTGTTTGCTAATGACGTATATAATTTCCCTTAGACTTTTGGATAACGATCCCTTTCATTTTGGCCATTTTCATGGATTTTCGGAAAGCTTTTGACCGATCTTATTGCAGACACAGAATACTATGGCAGAAATTATTTAAATCAGGAATTGGTGCTAAAATTATAAAAAGTCTCTACATGATAATGTTAAATTTTCTATATCTAACTAGAGTGTTTGCCTGAAGTCACCGGATAATAACACGAATGTTCCATTAAATGGAGCTGATTATTTCGCAAGTATTTCAATATATGGTCTAATGCTTCAAATGACTTCTTGTGAACCATTGTACACCGTGAGTTTTGCACGCCCGAAGTACCTTTCCCATTCCTGATGTTTCAGAAATGTTACATGTTTGGTTTTCCATGAAGTGCACGTTTGGTGACAGTTTAAGAGCGGAATGCGCTGTTCTACCTCCTTCCATCAACGTAGCAGCATTATCTGAAGAAGCAAGTGCTAACGCAATATGGCCATTTGAACGGATTTTAGCCAGGATTAAGGAAATTAAGAACGTTTTTCCAGTTCCACCTGGGGCGTCCAAAAAGTAAATCCACCGGATTGGTTGGTCACAGCTTGTATGATGGTATCAAATGCTATCTTTCGTTCTTGAAGGAGTTTCAGTGTCTTTTCTTGGACGAATAGCTGTTAGTTATTTCTGGATTGCTTTCTGAGCAGTTCTCTCTCGAATGTTGCATTGATCGACCTATTCGGTACTGTAGCTCTCAATTGTGCCAACAACTTGCCACACATTGCAAGGCAAAGATCCTCAATGAAGATTAGTGCTTCATTGTGTATTTCTTGTGGGAAATCAAAGCCATGATTATGTGTTTCTTGACGTATTCTGTGCAGAAATCTTCGGCAGAGAGCGCGTCACGATCGCCAAAGACAGAGCTGCGTCTGTCTATTTCTGCCAAACTCACGAAACGCTCGGAATTTCCCGTTTCCGTGGGAACTTCGGAATAAAAAGTATATATAAACACTCTTACATAGAAATGCAACGTTGTGTAAAAATTTCAAGTCAATCCATCGACTACTTTTCGAGTTTTGTGGCCACAAACATACGGATGCTGCATTTATATATATATAGATAAATTTGCAAGCAGGGTGGATTTTGATGCAACACTTAGCGTTTTACAGGGAGAACCTTTGTCACCGTTATCACTAAATTTATTTATAAATGATATTATGTAATTTCTGTGTCTCAGGGTGCTTCGTTATTAGCAATTAGTGGAAACCATCATTTCCTTCTCCTGTACTAAACAGATGGCATAGTGAATTTTACAAGTTTCCTGTTTGATTGAATGGAAAGCTGCTTTCAATTTTCGAAAGATATTGCAATGAAAATTCTCTTTTCTTTAACACATTCAAAAAATCTAAGATAGCCTATTTCTCGAGAGTACACGACCAAAGAAATTTTGCAGTGTTTTTCGCTGAGAAACCGTTTTACTCTATGCAGTCAGACACAAACTAGTGCAAGCCCAGTCAATTCTTCCTTATTGTAAGCTGGAGAAATTTATGCGTTTAATTATTTTACATAAATTGTAAAAGTGCTGTTAAGTTCATTAAACAAATATGTAATATTAGCAAATTTACATAAATATACGTGTGTTGGTTTAGGACAGTGCTTGCCCCTATTTATCTGTAGAAATATTTAAAATTATACTTAAGTATTGCCATAAAAATGTTGGAAATGCCTGTAATGCGACTGCCCCTCATCTGTTCTGACGTCCTTTTCTATATAGGCCCATTTCTGCTTAATAATATTAAATATAATTTGGGTCACTCAGCTTAAGGCAATTTTGATCTCTATAAGCTCTCTGGTGGATTTCCTAATAAGAATCCAAGGGAGTCATTTAAGTGAAAATGTTTCTCAAGTAATTGATCACTGAATATAATATATTGTGCCGCCATATTAGTAATCTCAGCAATACTGAACAATACCTTAATTGGTCTGTTACTAATAAAAAAAAAAATTGTTTAATTTCACGACTAGGATTAGCCAAACTTAATAAAACATATATTTATATCAATGGTTGTAATTATACTTTTCATAGCTCTAATATATGTTTTTGTGTAAACATAAGTTTCGGATTCACTTTTGCATTTCATCTTTTCTTGCCAAGTTTTTAAATCTTGCAGAACATGTTTATTGGCTAACGAATCTGTTCGGTATTTAATATAAATTTAAATTTGCCAACAGCGTGGAATAATTTCATTTCGGAAGGGGGTATTGTACTGCCTTGATAATAATTTACTAATCTATTAGGCTGTGTCCTAAGTGAAGAATAAGTCGTGGTGGTTGGTTCCGCAGAGCTGGAAAGCATCAGAGAAATATCTCTATTCCTGTCTATATTTCCCTATTCCTTTTTTTGTGAATGTAAGAAATCAGTGCACCAATTCAATATAGAAGGTTATTTTTAAGGTTTCTATTTGATAAAAAATGTTCCGTGGTAGCCTGCTTCATTTTGTAGTCATCGGCCGGTTTCGGGCGTTCGCCCATCTTCAGGATGCGTTTGTCAGACAGTGTGATAACACAGATTTGCACAGAGCAAATTCAGTTTATACACTTAATTGGTCTAATTTCACGACTAGGATTAGTCAAACTTAATAAAACAACTGTTTATATCAATGGTTGTAATTACATCAAACAAACGCATCCTGAAGATGGGCGAACGCCCGAAACCGGTCGATGACCACAAAATGAAACAGGCTACCACGGAAAATGTCTCTGATGAAGAGTAAGTCGTTACGCAACAGTCCATTGAATAGGTAGCAGTGTAACACCTGTACAATTCATGCCAGTTCGGTAGCCCTTAATTGTGAGAACCCAAGTTTGTTCCTTTTGGTTTTCCTGGTTAGTGTCAATAAACTATCCTTATGTCGATTTAGCGGATCAATTCTCTCGGCCCTGCATGGGATTATTGTGAAATCACATGGTTCTTACTTCCGGTTGAATTTCCATGCCATGCAGCTTCTGGGAGCCCATTTAATTATTAATCTAGAATCATCAGCCAAGTAGCAATGTATTGGTGTAGACTCGAAGAGTTGGAAGCACCCAAGAATTATTTACTTATTCCTTTTTTCCTCTCTTCTTTTCCCCAGTATGGGCTAAGGACCATGGGTATTCCAGCACTGGTAACAAGGATTCTGGGTTTCAAGGTAAGCACCATTCCTTTTGCTGTTGAAAGTGATAATATATAATATTTGTTCCCGATTTTTAACAGTAATTTATGTATTCATTTTTTCCATATAATTTTTAATATTTTAACTTCTTCCCATTTGCTCGACCATTATATTATATTGAATATTTTTTTTTTTTATAATAATTTTTGTTTATTATTTATGTTTTTGAATTATGTACAATCTATCTTATTATTTCTGTATAGCCAAAATTTCCATGATATTAGTAAACATACCAAGCTGGAAGAAATTTTTTCAATTTGAATCGTAATCATTGCAACATAATGGAAAGCGTTCCTCACTACATTTTTTTATAGCCTAATAAGAATAAACAACATAACACCACCACCATGAAATATCGATGTTATACAATCACAATCTCCTACCCTTACTAAATTGAAAAAAAACATGTTACTTCCGCAATATATTCAAGTTAGCTGTGTTTGTAAACATGTGAAGGGGTATTTCCTGGATAAAATTGAATTTATTTCCCTATTCCTTTTTTCGTGAATGTAAGAAATCAGTGCACCAATTCAATATAGAAGGTTATTTTTAAGGTTTCTATTTGGTAGGAAATCTTTCTTGACAATAGCTTGAATGAAAAACTTAAAATATGTTTGTATAGTACTATCACAATAAACTTGTAATATTTCGTCTATAAAGAACTTGGCGTGCAATAAGAATTTTCCCATTGAGTAAGTATTGTGTCCTCTGTATAGAATATTTGCTGAGAAATTTAATTAAGTTCGAAAAATTATTATCATCATCATTATTTTTATTATTTTTAAGGAACTGCTTAGTTTTTATATTTTATTTATTTATTTATATCTGCTACAATCGCAACAATACATAGTTAGTTTAAATTAGATCAGATCAGGGAAGGGGGACTCCAACCCAGGCACTGCAGCAAATTTTGTTCAGGCTTATTATGCCAATCCCTCACCCTCTTCATATGAACATCACCACTAGTCCTTTTTGCGGCATGATCTCCTCCGATCCCAATGGGCCAAAGATCTCATATCGTACGCAATCGAACAACAGGTGAGAGACCCGTTTCCTCCTTCTCCTGACATAATCTGCACAAAGGCTTCGAGCTAATTAACCCCCACGTTGTGCATATGTTTTATGAACCTATGATAAGGCCCGCCATTAGACAAATCTGATTCCTGCCTAGACTAGGGTCTCTTTGGGTTCTCCTCCTACACATTCTGGCATAACGTCCTTACTGTGCTTTGCCTCCGGGCTTCTTAGCATTCAGTACTGGTCGTTTTCCTTTCGAATCCTTTTCCTCAGAGACGTCCTTTTGGCGATCCCTAGGATAGGTTCCGGACTACAGAATGGAATCATTTTATAGTTAGTATTTCAAATTTAGAAAATTTTTGGAGTCTTAAATTACAAAAGACTCTGAAAACAAAAGACTGTATAAAGCCACACTTTTAGTGGACCGATTTTCTATAAACTGTAAATTCTAGAAATGCATTAAATAAACCTTAATATTATACGGATATTAGAACCGTACATTGTACTGGAATTGTACCTTACAACCCTCTAGAGCCCTACCAAAATTAATTTTTCTGGCAAAACAAGAATGGTAATTTGAATGCGAAGTTTAAGAAAAAAAATCATTGGTGCGATTTATGAGAAAATTAGTCACATTTTCGGTTGAGAGATTTTGACAGAAACTTTCATTATCAGGTGCGATGTTGTGTATGGTACAAACAATATATTTAAATCAAGTTTGAGCTTCCTGCTGTTTTTTCGTTTTTTGAGATACATATTTTGTTTACATATTTTGTTGACGTTTTTTGAGGTCCCTTGAAAACAAACAAAAAATAATGTTCTTCTAGCGAATGTTCTGTATGTGTGTGTGTATGTGTGTGTGTGTGTACGTATGTAGTGGAGGGGGTTATGAATAAAAAATCAAAATAACGGAAAAATTACAGGGTCCCTCAAACTTATTATTCTGTCAATAATATGTTACGAAAATTTCGATGAAAATCCGTTAATCGGAGTTATAACTTTTATTGAATCTTCTTGTTTCCACTTTCCACTATGATCTTAAACACTTTATTAACAGGGCAATTCAGTAATTTGTAAAAATATATTCCAACTGCCAGAAAAAAGAATACAATTAAATTTGAAATCAATTATCGATATCGTTAAAGAAATCGATGTATTTCACTCTATGATATTATTATTATTTTTCTTTTTACTTTCTCTTGCTCCTGGTATACTATTCCTAGAATATTATCTAATAGTTATTTAGATCCCTTTTACATACGTTACAGCAGGATCCTTGGACTTCATTGAATATGTATCACATATCGATCAATTTCTTGTTTGTTATTGGCGATAAACAGCTCCAGCCGGAAAAAAAACTAATATGATTTTTACTACTGCTTATATAAAAGTTTTTTCCTATTTGGGGGGTGGTGGGAAAGTCATAATATTTTCTCACAAGCATTTTAGGGAGAGTTTTCCATCTTATTAAGCTTCCACTTTTCATCCAATGTCAAGTTTCTTTTACAAAATATGCACACTACTTTTTATGATTTTTTTTTTCCTTAGCTTTATTATTGAATGGTTCTCAAATTTAGTCTTGACACTTTATTATTGTTATATTTTATAATGATAAATAGTTTTTCAAAATATTTTCTAGTATCTTATTGCAGTTTTTATTTTCACTTTCTAAGGGCAAGTATTATAATTATGACCATTTTCCAAAATTGAATTTTCACCAGAAATATATGTTTTGAGGCGCCCAAAGTGTAAAAGAAAGTTTTTAGCAAATGAGGGGGGGCCGGGCCTATACATGTTTATTATTGGAAAAGAATTTGCAAAAATGAATAATCGCAGACACCTCAAACAAACCCCAGATTTTATACTCCGTTCGATGATGGTAGCACCTAAACGGAATTTCGTAACATCTAATATTTTATCCGTCGTAACATAACCACATAGCTATACACACATAGTATTATAACCTTATAATTATAACCTCCCGCACATATATACAATCAACAAACCAAGAAGTGTGAGCGTAACAGAAACATTGCGTTGAAGACGAACTCTCTACACGAACTTGGTGAATTTGCTCTGACGATGGATGAAAATCCGAAACCGGTCAGGATCAAAAGAAATATGCATGCTACGATGGATAAAGTACCAGATGTTATCCAGCATTGCGGATTCATCTACATATTCAACAGGCATTCCATAAGTTTGAGATTCCTGCAATTTTTCGTATTTGAGAAATTTTTTTCATACACACATTTACAGACGCTAAAAAGTGTAAGAGAAAATAAAAATTGATTCTGATGAATTTTTGCGTCCAGTGTTCTAGTAAAAAATGTAACTTATAAATTTTACTGTACTCTAGCATTTTATACAACATTAAACTCCATCAATTAGCATTGCTAGAATTCCATAATTTGAAGAAAATCAGCTAACCGGAAGTGTAACTTTAGAGAATGGTTTTTGATTTTTTCGAAACTATCTCGAAGCACGGCTCAAACGATATTGATTTTCGAATGTTTGTTGTTGAGTTGCTACAATCAAAGCAATGAGCCAATTGGGTTGAAAATGATTTCATATTAAATCCACAAATTCGAACCCCCACAAAAAAAATGGCCCTTAGATAAAAGAAACTGAAAACTCTTAACTTATGCTCAATTGCAACTAAATCAGCCCATTATTCTTATCGCGCATACACTAGTAGATAATTGTTCGACATAATTAAATCGATATAAAATTCATCAGTAATTATTCCCCAGTGTTTTCGTAAAAAGGGATCAAAAATGTTTTAGTTGACGTACAACAGCAACAACAAAAAATTGTACAATGATTACAAATATATACAATAACCTTGTTCTAAGTCAGAGATTCTTAAGACAAATTCTTTATTTATTGTAAATATATCTTTGCTTTGTTTAAATGGAAGAAAATTTCTAAGGAATTTAAATCCTTATAAAATACATAATATCCTTCAATGAAGCATCAAAAGAGGGAGTATATACTTTTGCAATATGACGTCATTTCATAAATTATGTAAATCTTATTTTCTTTAATAATGGAAAGCAAAACAGCTGTTAGCGGTGTGCAGTTAAAGAAAAATATTCATTTAGTTTCCCTCTTTTTGTTACCAGCATCCTTAAATTTGTATTTTAACATTTATTTATGTGCCCTTTTAGCTGTTTTTGTTATTTTATTTCAGTTAATCTCCTTGGAAAACTTAAATTTTTAATCAAGTCTTCATTTTTTAAATAAACATGAAATGTTTACTTATTTTCTCCAAATTTCATGTCATTTAAAGCGCTCCACACAAAATACGCTTGATTTTGAGACTGAAAAAAATATGATACGAAAACTAACTCGAGTTTCACACTCCTTATTGTTTCTTTTATCTTTTCTTTTTAACGTGCTACTGCTCACAAGCAAATCTGATAACATTGAATCTAAATAATAATAATAATTATGATAAAAGAAATGAATAAAAGAAACAACAAAGAAAAAAAAATCCCTAAATGAGTGGAGTAGCTACCCAGTGTTACTATTCCAAACCACTTGCTGTCACTTATTGAAAGTATATCTTGGAGGTTGCTGACGACGGCAAGGATTGTCCGGGTTGGTTCAAGACAAGAGAATTCTAGCTAAAGGATTCATATGGTAGGGCAGGATTTTTCGGCGTTTCTTATAAGAAGAGGAAGCAAGGTCGGTCACGAATGGGGGATATTAAGTTCAAAGGTAGATTGTTAGATTGGATGCTAAGGATGGTGCGTTAACAATGGTGCGCAGGATTTTTGATTGATGGGATTGGATGCGTTGGATACCGGAATGCTTAGCGGAGCCCCCAACTTTATATTCCGTATGTCCAGAAAGATCTCAAGCAGTCACGTAGTCAGTAATGCCAGGTTAAATCTGTTTCCAAGTAATCTTTTAAGCAGTCTAAAGCGGCTATTCAGTTCTTGTCATTTCAGTCTAATGTGAAGATTCCATGTCAGGCGTTTGTCTATATACAGCCCAAGGTGGCGGACAACATTAACGTGGTGAAGAGGAATTTCATTGTAGTATATTGGGGCACAGGTAATTTTCCTTAGAGTAAAAGTGATAGATTTTTATTCGTTTAACTTCTTGAACCATATTTCCAAGGAAGAAAGGTGGTATTAAAGGTTTCTTGTTGATGTTACAGGATCTTTGTAGTTTGAAGATAGGTAGGAATTCGGCAGTATATAAAGAACAGGATCGAGGATAAAGCATTTAAAACAATTTTTATTAAATTTACAGAATTTCGTTAAATTTCGTTACAAAAGTTTTTACAAAGAAGAATATCTAGATCAAATCCTGATTACATTTGACATTAACCTCCTTAAGTTAATTTTTCCGAATCAGTGTTTCAGAAGTGAAAGGTTAACATCTGTTAAGGTGTTCCTAGTTTAAAGAAAATCATTTAGGGAACCGTTTTCGCGAAAACTCCCTCCAAAAAAAAAAAAAAAATCAATATTATGGAGTTGCAACTCCGAATAAACGATTTTCAGCAAATTTGGTAAAGGATTTTCTTGTACTCAAATATATTTTTTTTTCCTTATGTCACCGCGTTTTCTCGGATACTATCCATACGCTCCCTTGCAGCCCAATATAAATTAGCCTGGCGTTTCCACCGGTTGTCGTCTTTGTGATTTTCTCTTACATCCTCAAGGGAGGGGCACATGTCTATGTGAGATGCCGTCATTTCCTGTCCGCTATACAGAGGGGGCATCTTAAATCCCTCGCGATTCCTATTCGCCGTCTTGATGTGATAGGGTTTCCCACTGGCGTCCTTGTGCTTTCCTCTCCAAATCCATTTTTGTTTTTTACAACAAGGAGCTCCGAATCAGTCGTTTTGAACCACTGAATGGGATAAACAATTCTGGTTGTTCCATTCCTGCACCCTCGAATCCAACATGAGCGGGTACCCATTAGAGGGCAAGTTTACGTCCATGTCTTAGGAGTCCATCAATTGTGGTGCAGCAATCTATCACACTCCTAGAGTCTATTATGTTATTAGATGTGATGGCCATAATTGCAGCTTGGGAATCCACCGAAATGACCGCACAGGGTTCGTCTCTTTCTGACAGCTCCCGCAGTGCCATCAACACGGCAAGCAATTCAACATCAAAGTTTGTGGCTACCCTTCCTACAGGTGCGTAGCACTGAAAACGGATGCTGTAAACACCGGCACCAGCATTTGAATTTGCTGCTCTTGCCGAACCATCCGTAGCATGGTGTGGGGTATCTGATGGCGATGGTTTCAAGTGCCAGTGCTTTGAGTTGTTCTGGTGACACTTCGTTCTTATTTACGGGTTCAAGTAGATTTAAAGGTGTACGCAAATAGCACTTTAAAGGAAAGCTTGACGATGCAGTTCACCCAGAACTCTTCAGAAAATAATTTTTCTATAAAAAATATTGGTTTAGAAAATACATGAAGTTTAAAGAAAATCGTTGGAGTAATATTTGGATAATTAGCGAAAAATTTCAAAGACAAAAATATATGTAATCAGTAAATTTTCTCTCCTGGTTGATGATTTTAATCGAAAACAACGTATCAGTTACGCTGGTGAGGTAGGTATCCAATCAGAATATCATAATTTTTTGAAATTTCTGCCAATTTTTTTGTTTTTTGAGATATTTTGTTTACATACCTACAAATACAATCAGACATTCGCTAAAAACTTGTTTTTTCGTATTCAGTTGACCTCAAAACAAGATTTTCCGGTGAAAACTCTATTTCGAAAATTTGATACGATCGTAAATACTTCCTCTCGAAGCAATCAGAGAAACTAAACAACTATATATTTTTAGTTTCATCAACAAAAATTTTTATTTTTTTATATTTGTTTGTTGTTTTCTTTCATTAGTTTCAGTAAAAATAAAAAAATGTAAAAAAAAAAAATAATAATAACTAGAGGTAACTGCTCTGCTAGAGTATCGATTACAGCTATACAGTAGCTTTAGACGCATTACCTTCTTCTTCTAACTATAAAAGCTGGAAGGTTATTAATAGAAAGGATGTCATTGTCAAGGTGAACAACCTTGCTTACGCTCATATTATTCCATAATTTCAAATAGTATATTATAGAATTCTATTTATAAAAATATTTATACAACTGGCCGTGGAATGCAGGCCATATGTTTTAATCTGATTTATATTGCATGTAATGGAGTTGTTTTCTAACTTGGTTTGTTGGATGAGAATGCGTACGTGGTGGTTTTGCATTCTGTATGCATCTACGTATAATTTCGAGGTTATTTTCAGCTTGATTTTTTAAATTGAAATAGTTTTTTTTTTTTTAGGTTATTATTATTACATCTGTTATTAATAAATATATATTCATAAGAGACATTTTCTGTGGGAGCCTGCTTCATTTTGTGGTCATCGACCGGTTTCGGGCGTTCGCCCATCTTCAGGATGCGTTTGTCAGACAGTGTGATAACACAGACTTGCACAGAGCAAATTCAGTTTATATTGTCTGACAAACGCATCCTGAAGAGGGGCGAACGCCCTACACCGGTCGATGACCACAAAATGAAGCAGGCTACCACGGAAAATGTCTCTCATGCTTTCCTGCTCTGCGGAACCAACCACCACAACAAATATATATTCCATACAAAATGGAAATACATCATACATCACACATTATTATCCTTCACTGGTGTTTAAGGAGACATCTTTTTTCCGAACCAGATCCCTTCTATAGAATTTTGAGACAGAAAAAGAAACACCCATCGAACTTACGGCAGATTGCTTGGTTTCAGGAACTCTGGTCGGAATAGGATGTCTATAGAAGAGCTTAAGCTATTTCCCCTAAGATTACTGTCGGTTTTTTCTGACTATTGTTAATCTTAGCTGGATTAGGTGCAGGGTGTGTTTATTTTTTTTATTTTTTTGTTTGTTCTGGACCCGGTTTGTTATTGCTTTCTGGAATAGCTTATGGGCCCTTGAGATTTAGCGTACTGTCAATTTCAAATGTTATATGTAGTCGGTCAGTGTATTTAGAGCGCTCTACAGAACCAGAATGTAATCATCACTTCTCTACCTGCCCCGATTAGTAGGTTGCTACTTATTTCCCCCACCTATATATTTATGTTTCGATAAATACGTAATTTGAGTATAAAGATTTGTCATTTTATATGTAATTGTATTAAAAGTAGTGAGAGGAAGACGTGTGAGTGTTTCACGGCGGATTTTTTTTTTTTTTATTATTTTGTTTAGATCTCTGTGCGTGTGTAAATGTATATAGTTACAATAAACCCAAAATTCGATAAATCCTAGAAAGTACAAACTTTATATTTCGGTTTAGTTACTACCCAAGGATTTCCCAAATACAAAGTAATGGTCGCAATGTAACGAAACAAGAAACTTCTCAGTTTGCCCCAGTTTATCTTGAAAAAGGCTGCAATGATTTTGTTTTCAAACATTTTTATATTGGAAAATTAGCGGGGTTGGGCAGCCGCTGCGAAGTTAATCTTTCTTATAAAAGTGTCATATCTTTTTATAGTACGGTTCCTTCATCTATGCTACAAAAGTTAATTAAAATATTTTTGCAAAAGTTCCAAGTATGAAGAATACACGTCAACCGGAAGAATCACTTTATTGATTACATTTTTAAGATTTTTTTTTTTTTAACATATTTTTCCCTTTTTCAATTTCCTTTACACTTAGTGTAATTCCAAATGCTGATATAAATATCTAAACTTTCATTCCAAACATTTTTCTGGGTGAAAATTCACATTGAAAGGATTGTGCGCGAGCTATAACGTTAGTGTAACTTTTGATTCCACCACCAGGATAGATGACGTGTGTTTAATAAAACTTACAAGTCTTATAATGGACAAATTTTCATTAATCTTGGAAAAAATGTAATGCCACAGATTCCATAAAACACTCAAAAATTATTTTTTTCAGTAAAATGTTTCGAATAAAAGAAAGAACTTTGTGCAGTTAACATTCCAAATTTAAACAAAATCATTGTAGTTGGTGATTTTTGGAAATTTCCAAAAAAACGCGGTCGCCTATTCCATAAAGTAGAACTTCCGGTTTCTTTCCAATTTTCTTCAAATTTAGAATTCTAACAATACTTCTAAAGTACTCAATATTATGTAGGTGATGAAATTGTACTGAATTGGTACTTTAGAGGAACGCTCAACGCTATTGTTCCTCCAGAACCCCCCCCCCCCGCCAATAAAATCAATTTTCCCAGGAAAATATTTCTAATAAAAGTGATAGGTATTCATGTATATTATACGAAGTTTAAAGAAAATCATTGAGCCATTTTCAAGAAACTTGCGAAAAACTAAAAAAAAAAAAAGAAATCAATAAAGTTACACTTCAGTTGGATGGATTTTGTCCGAAACCTTCGTGTCAGTTACGGTGGTTGTACCTAAACAGAATTCCAAACTTTAAGTTCCTGCGATTTTTTGTAAGTGACATGTACTCGATTACCTCAAAACATATATTTCCGGTGAATACTCAATTCGTAAAATTTGCAACTCGCAAAGCAAGAGAAAGTAATCATAAGAAAGTCGTATGAGTGTTTCACAACATCTATTTTTTTTCTATATGTAAATTTGAGAAAAAACGATAAAATGATGCAGTTCTATTTTTATATAAACCGCAATGCCATTAAGCTCCACTATCTAAAGTGTTGGGCGGTGGAAAAAGTGTGTTCGCTGTAGTATCATTAGGGTCATTAATAGATACCTGAATCTATTGATACCCACCATTTCCAAGACGGCACGTGTCTTCGTGTACTGAAGAACACAGTACACGTGGATGATATTACTAGCAAAAAAAGGGATATTTATATAATGATTTTGATTAAGTGAAAACTTGCTAATAATTTTGATTAGAGGTTCACTTGTAAACGTGTTCAATAATCACGTTTATCAGTCTTCATTGATTATTACACTTATAAAAATCTCCTTCTCCCCCACCACCTCTATATATTTATGCTCGGTCATACGAGTAAAATTTGAGTTTAAAGAAAATTCGTCATTTTATATATAATTGTATTAAAAGGAATAAGAGAAAGTAGTGCGCGTGTTTCTCGGCGGATTTTTATTTTCGTACTCAGGGGACCTGGAACATGTATTTCCTGGTAAAAATTTGATATGACGTTAATACTTTCTCTTACAGCAGTGAGAGTTGAAAAAGAAAATTTCCGTAGATATCTCTATTGTTATTCTCACAATTTAGTTGTTATAATAAATTTATATCATTTTATTATTTTTTTTTCCAGGTGATTCAGTTCGGGGTGGTACATCATGTACTTGTGGAGAAAAATGTCTCATTATCCACTTATGCCACGTGTACAGTAATACCGAGCAAAGTATGGATGGAGCATTCATTCGAAATATCTTCATGCGTGTTCTTCATCGTCCCAATGTCCTTGATCACCGGCCTATACATATTGATCGCTTTAAAACTACGTCGATCAAGAATTATTAAACGTCCACCAACTGTGGAAATTGTTAGAAATCAAAATCATGTTATCAGGATGTTAGGTAAGTTCAATATTTGATGTAATGTATTTGGTAATTAAACTACTTTATGTTTAAACATAAACTTATGTTTACCATTAACTTTGTCTATAGTAATTAAGATTTAAGGGTTTATTTAATATTGGGACAGATTTAGTCAACAGTTTGAGTGTTGTAATAAAGCAATAATTGGAGAAGTTATGTTTATAATATTATTAGGAGATCTAATTATATGTTGATTTTTACAGACTAATTACAAGTCAAGTCTATGTAAATACTTGGGTTGTTTGGGCTATTATGAGGGTAATGTTATTGTTGAAAATGTGGCTGGGTCCGCATTGTTGGATAACATCCGGTATTTTATCCGTCGTAGCATGCATATTAGTTATGTTCCTGACCGGTTTCGGATATTCATCCATCGTCAGAGCAAATTCACCAAGTTCGTGTAAAGAGTTCACTTCAATGAAATGTTTCTGTAGATTATTTGCATGATATATTTAAAATCTCCTACCTTGCCCTATTAAAAATACCTTTACAAATGCCACCATATCTCTCTCAACATATTCTTAATGTAATTTAGATATAAATTAATATCATTTAAAATAAGCATGATAAATAATAACGCACACATTTGATTTCCTTTATTACTAATTTAAAATCATCTCCAATTTGTTGTATGTTACCACCTTCTTACATATCAATTTACTTACATGTTCTCTTATATTAACCCTGCTTCTTTTTCACATTTATTTCTTACTTGTACAAACTTTTCACTGTCCATAAACTTTGCATTGCCTTTCTTTAAAATTCATCCATTAATTGCCTTTCCTTAAAATTTATCTAATCTTATTAGTACAGTTTACTCCTGAAATAACTTATCCCCCCCTCCAATGACTTGGTAAAACACTGAGCATGCTTAACAACCGTCTTAAAATTTAGTTATAAAGTATTCTTCAAAACATGCTATTTATTACACACTATTTTCTAATGCCTAATCACAATTTATAATAATTTCACTTTGTCATGAAACATACACATGTAGTAACATAACCTTATAACCTTCCCACATACATACAACCAACAAGTGTGAGTCTACAGAAACATTTCGTTGAAGTGAACTCTCTACACGAACTTGGTGAATTTGCTCTGACGATGGATGAATATCCGAAACCGGTCAGGAACATAACTAATATGCATGCTACGACGGATAAAATACCGGATGGTAATGTTATTGTCTGGTTTGTTCAAACTGCTGTAATGAAGCTTAGGTGGGTCGGTTGTAGGTTTGCATTGCCCCAGTATATTGTTGTTTCTTTTGTTTAGGATAGTTCTGGAAAATACTAAGTGCTCAGGTTCAATGATTAATGAAAAATCACTTAATTTAATTAATAAATCAATAAATAAGGAATTAATTGAATGATTCAATTTTTTTTTTCAGTCTAATTTGAGGATTATAGAGTACGAACTTTTTTTTTAGAAAACAGCGTAACATCTATTAAGAATTATAATGTATGTGGGAAATTTGTCATTCATAAGTGTGTAAACTGCTCTAAGAGAAAGTTGTGTGAGTTGTTTCACACCAGATTTTAATGAAGCTGTGCAAATTAATTTAAATTAAATTGTATTACTCACAAGTAATGCAGGTTTAATATAACTATCGGGAAAAAAATTATCTACTCAAATAGGTCGTTCAAAATTTCTTGAACCTCGACAACTGAAAAAACTACAGCCGACTTTGGTCGGAAGGATAAGAAAAATACATAAAAGTTCAGAATACTGAGTGATTACATACACCAAATAATTAGAAAAACAAAATGCAATGTTTACAAAAGACATTCATTAAAAAATTATTATAAAAATAAATTAAAAACAAGCAGGTTTAATAAAAATTTTCTAATTTTCCGAAATATAAATCAAGATTAAAGAAAAATCTGTTGTGAATCACTCACACGACTTTCTCTTACTGCGATTTACATAGTTATAATTAACTAATTCGCTTCACTAGATGTTTAGTTGTCTTCAATGTACAAGAATGGGAGAATCTAAGTTTTATAGAAACTACTGGTTTGAGGAAAGCACAACCTTACTTCTCCCTCAAAACCACCCTATTAAATGAATTTTCTCGGAAAAAGTGTTAGACAAAAATGATAGGTTTCAGCTTGTATAGTTACTATAACAAGTTGAATGACACCCGTCATAATAATTTAATAATAATAATACTTTATTAAGTTAAATAAAAAAAAAAAGAAAACAAGACAAAAAAGTATTAGAAAGATTGCATAAGCTGTCTGCTTGAGTTTACTGCAAATAAAATTTATAATTATTATGAAACCCGTCATTGTTTTTATAGAAACAAATCGGAAGAAGACGGGGAAAAAAAACTGTTCAATAAAAACGCATTTTTCGTGCGAGTTTTTTCAAGATTTGGAACCTGTAAGAATAATCATAATTATAAAAGAATTGGTTGACCGTTGATGAATTATGTTATGTAGAAATTTGGTGAGGATCGGCCAAGAAAAAAAAAACATTCAATTATGCCAACGTTTCGACAGAGTTTCCTGTCTTTATCAAGGCTTTAATATATAGAAAGTTGTGAAGATGTGGAGAAATAATTTTTAAATATATACATTTGTAAAAACATTCAATTTTGCCAACGTTTCGACGGAGTTTCCTGTCATTATCAAGGCTTTAATATATAGAAAGTCGTGAAGATGTGAATTTTTAAACATACACATTTGTTATATCGCAGAAACATATAAACAAAAATTAAAAGTTACTAGTGCCTTGTCTTAAATCATCTACAGAATCTCCATTTCAAAATTCATATCTTCACGACTTTCTATATCTTATAGCCTTGATAAAGACAGGAAACTCTGTCAAAACATTGGCATAATTGAATGTTTTTACAAATGTGTATATTTACAAATTTTCTCCATATCTTCACGACTTTCTATATATTAAAGCCTTGATAAATACAGAAAGCTCTGTGTCGAAACGTTGGCATAATTGAATGTTTTTTTCTTGACCGATCCTCACCAAATTTCTTCATAAAATAATCATAAACAAAAGTCTATTACATTTTATATTAGAAAGCCTTGTAATAGAACTCTGAGAAGCTTCTCGCGATGAATGGTGGAATGACTATATCGCTCTGAGAAGCATCTCGCCCTTAATGTGACCACCACATCACTTTCCTTGCCAAATTCCTGCCTGCTTAATGCTATAACAAGCTTTCATTTGCCAAGTTTTTTACTCTACAGAGAGAGGTGTGATCCCCACCAAAGTCCCCACCGCGTAGTCCGCATATCACTGATTAAGGTATTTTATACTAGAATTACAAGTTTGAAGAAAATTACAAGTTTGAGACGCTAACTTCACATTTTTTTCAATTTTGGGGAGTAGGAGAAACTGTGATTCTTGCAAATCTGTGATTTAGGCTTAAATTTAAGTTGTAAGTTTTCGGGGGGGGGGGGGTTAGGGGGTAGACAGAAGCGCTGCTATAAAATACAGTAAAAATCTAAACGTATAATCCCCACTTTGAAAATACCAGGTTTAAAAAAGTAATGTCAAGGGGAATTTGAATAATTGTAATCAGCGAATTAGAGTGTGCTTCTTTCACACCAGATTTGTTGTTTAATGTTTTTGAGTTATTCTATTTACTACAGTATTCGTAGAGAGCAGCGAGAGAATGAGAGAGGGGCGACGAATTCCCGACGAAATAACGTACTTTTACATATACAGAGCTCAAGACATTTTTCTTCAAATGAGAACTTAGTTTCGAAAATCCGACATGATCCCAGGACACTCTTTTTGACAGTAATAAAAGTAAATTTTTTCTATAACTCAGCAAAAAAAATGAAAAAATGCTGAATTTAAAGAGGGGAAAAATGCCACTGCCCTGAGGAAAACTAACAAGCACTAGAATGGTGGTAAAATGAAATAAAAGTTTGGCCTGATGAGATGAAGAAATACGCAGAAGATGGAGAAGTGGAGGAGTTCAATAAGGAGAGTGCCAATCAGTCTTGAGTTGAAGTAGAGGTTAGTAGGCTTTTACCTTGACCGATATCAAATATTTATCTTTCTCTGCCCGGGTGAGGGGGGTTACTGTCGCGTATTTGTACGTGAGAGTGTGACCAAAGTCAGCCGTATTGCAGAATTGGATGGTTAGTGAAACCAATACTAGAGACAGAATTATTGGCAACGCAACAAGTAGTACTAACATATCGATCTTACATCCAAATCGACACAAAGAGGGTTCTTTCTAAATGTGTCATTATTTCAACAGTACTACTGTATTTGATCATTATTACAAAGTTTATATATTAATCATGTTCGAAAACATATAGAAAAGCTTTATTTTTTTATTACACTTTAATGATTACAAATTGTTATGCCGCAACTAAAGCTTATGGCGGCAGTTTAAATTTTAATCTACAATCTGCTCGTAGTTTACAGATCCACAGAATCCTCCAAAATTCAGTTTTTGTAGATAAAATTTTTAAGTAAAAGTGATTGATTGATCTCTGTCCGGCTGGCATTTCAAGTTTGAAGGAAATCGTTTTAGTTGTTGCCGATTTTCTTTAAACTAAGAATTTTACCAGTGCCCATTCGTTGTATTGAAATGGTAGAAGCTTAATATTACTATCCCCCCCCCGAACTCCCACAAAAAATCAATTTTCTCGGGAAAATGTTTCAAACGGAAGTGATAATACACGAACTTTGAAGAAAAACTTTGGAGCTGTTTTCTCGAAAATTGCGGGGAAAAAAAGAGAACTATTTAGTAAAGTCAAACTCCTGGTTGATGGATTTTGCCTGAAACCTTGGTGTGGGAAGATCTGCTGGTATACCCTAAATGGAATATCTAGTTTGAAATTCCTGCAATTTTTTCGTTTTGGAGATATTTTGTTCACAGACACATACAGACCATTCGCTATCACCATTACTTTAGATACTCCCGGAACTGAAAACATGTATTTCCGGTGACAAATCAATTTCGGAAATTTGCCACGGTCACAGTATACTTCTTTTTTTCTTGAATGAGAGGATATGCAACACTAACTTAAAAGGTGTTGGTACTTGCTCGGACAGCCAGGCTGCGCTGAAGGCGCTGAGTTCATGTGTCTTCACTTCCAGGTTGGTGTTAGAATGTTCTAAAAGACTGGGAGAGCTTTCTTCTCTGAAGGATGTGCTTCTAGTCTGGGTGCCAGATCACATGGGAGTTTTTGGGAATGAAGAGGTGGATAGGTTTGCCAAATTAGGTGCCTCTCTCCCTTTCATTGGTCCCGAGCCTGCTGTTGGCGTGTCTTCTGACACATGTCTGTCAGGCTTCCGACATGGACAGCTTCTCAGCATTCATCCTTATGGATGAGCTCAGTTGGTTTTCGGCAGTCTAAAATGCTCATCGGGAGGTCCTGACAAGGCCATTAGTGAGACGTTGCTGTGTTTTTCACGGAGCGCTCTCTGGCATCTGGTTGGATCTCTTACTGGACATTGTGCTTTATGGAGACATCTCTACATAATGTGGCTCATGCCGGATCCATTTTGTAGAGTCTGTGAGACAGAAGAGGAAATACCCATCCATCTTATGACTGATTGTCTGGGTTGTGAGGAAATTCGGTTCATGACCTTTGGTCGGAATAGGATATCTGTGGAAGAGGTTAGGCTATTTCCACTTAAGGTTATTGTCCGATTTATTCGGACTTCGGTGAATCTTTGATGGATTAGATCCGGGTCTGGATTTTTGTTCTAGACCCGGTTTGTTGTGGTTTTTCTTGGGGTAGCTATATCCAGTGAGTCTTTGGATAGCGTAGGGTTTTCCTCCCCACAGACAAATAATAGTAATAATAATAATATTTCTTTTTACTAGGAGTAACTGGTGGGATATGGGGTGACAGAGTACAGTCCAGAAGAATCATAGAATTTTTGGTTAACAATACCTTGCACTAGAATTTCAGCATTAATTTATTCCATTAAAAGGCTCAGTCAACACTTACACAGAAGCGACTATAATTGTTTTTGTTTTCCAGAGGTATTAGTTTAGCTTCTTCTTGAATGTACTATCTGCAATGAATGTAAATTAACGGCAAAAAAAAAAAATGGACCTTTATAGGTTAGAAGAGTGAAAGTGGAAATCTGAGTGTTTGTATTCTGGGATCCCATTACAGGCGATAACTGTTTGCAGCAAGGTCCATTATTAGCCGAATATACAAATGGGAATAAACTTTTCTCCCATTGTTTGCCAAATGTTGCTGAAGGGTTGTAGAAGGAAGTAGACATAATAGCGGTGTTTATTTTCCTTAATTCTTTGTTACTCTGCCCTCTTAGTCCTTGTTAAATTTTAGTGCTGGTCGTTACGGCAAGATATTATTGGGTTACATCATCCCAAGTTAACAGAGGTTCATATTATTTTATTTAGCTACATATTAGCTATCATGTACCACATTATATTTGTGGTAACGATTTAGACGTTAATGTCTTCTATCTAATTAAAAGTTTAGTTTCTGGTTCGATTCATATTTTCTCTAACTGAGTTTTTCACCGGGAATACTCGTTTTTTGGGGTCCCCTGAGTCAAAAAAAGTGGATCTCAGAAAATGGTGTGTGTATGTGTGTTTGTGTTTTTGTTTGTGCATGTGGACAGCATTGCTCAAAAACGAAAAAATCGCAGAAAGTTCCAAAATTAACATTCCGTTTAGGATCCGACAGGAATCGAAAATTCCTCAACTTTACCTGTCCAAAATTCTTCAACCGGAATTACCACTTTACTGAATGGATCTGCAGTTTTTTGCAATTTTCTCAAAAACGTCTCCCAATTATTTTCTTTAAACTTACTATATTAATTACATATACAAAAAGCTACAACTTTTATTCGAAACACTTCACTGGGAAAATTTATTTATTAAGGGAGCTTTTGGGGGAAACGAGTGCGGGTCATGTTTTCCTGTAAAGTGCGATTTCTGTTTATTATTATAATTCTATCATCTAAATAATATTAATTACAATAAAAATATATTGCGAAAATTTCGAGTTTAAGGAAAATCGATTGACCGGACGTGGGTTTTTACTGAACACATATTTCTTTCGTTGTCTGTGTTTTTCTCCACAAAAACACCGATGGTATTTCTTCACATTTGATATACTAACTATGAATATGGGGGGGGGCCTATAAGTTTTGTTTCTAACTTTTTCCCGAGAAAGTTCATTTAAAGATGTTTACGGTGAGAGGGAGAAGTTATGGGAGAGATTAACAGAACTTGAAACCATTGGCTATCTCGGTTAACAATTAAAAATATATATAGCCAATAATCTTCTTTCTTTTTAGAAAAATTCTTGTTATTTTTACAGCTGTGTCTTTGCATATTATACGCCTTATTAAAACAAAGCACCGTGTTTGTTTTCAGATATATGTATATATATATATATATATACGGAACCTATAGACAGGTAAAACATACTGGTTAATTCAACCAATCGAGTTTGTCTAATAAACTCTCTAGCATGAATTTAGTTTGTTATTTTGCTAAATATATTAGAAAACATAGGTACGTTATAACTTACTAACTAGCGTTGGCCGGGTTAAATTCGATTGTAATAGAATTCATTATATGAAGAGATGAATCACGTAAAAGCTGGGGCAGGTGTCGTGTTAAATTTGAAGGCGATTATGCTCCCTTCAGCTTATAATAAAATTAAATTTATAGTATTCTTCGTAATATATAATCTAACTTAAATTATTAAAAATTTAATATAGCAAAAAATTACTCGCCTCTATTAATTTTGAAAAAATTCAGGTGTAAAGCACTCAACACCACTTTCTCTTACTGCCGTTTACACAGATTTAAGTTACGAACTTCCTTCAAAATTATAATTTAATTTTATATCAATTAAAGAATTTAAACTTAATAAAATGTATTTTTTTGAGGAAACTAAACACTTCCCGTAAGTTACGACCTATAAATGAAAGCAAGTAAGAACAGGATCATTCTCCACAATGTCTCCACAATTATAATACACTTCTTTATAGTTAATTAAAAAAATTAAAAAACACTGCAAGCAGCACAAAGCACGTATTTAATTAACAAAATAGAAAATTGCTGTCTCTCCATTGAGGTATGCATATAAGAAAAAATATAGGAAAATCCTATAATAGATTTGTAGATTTGTATCAAAAATTGTCAATTGTAATACTATAATATACATCGCTCCTTGCTAAGGATGGCTAAGAATGGCTGTACCACTTCATAGTAATAATACAGAGATAAAGTTAAAAACGATGAGCGCTCAGCTCACCGCTACAAGCTTGAAGATGGCCAAGCAGGCCGAAACGTTGTATAAATGAAAACGTGAAGAAATAAAAAAATAAATAAATGTTTTTTTGGAGGCTAAATGATCATAAATATCCTCCAACCAATCAGTCTGAAAAACAATAGCATGTAATACATTTTTTTCGTAATCAGAGCAGCACAAAATCATGTATTCAACGTCAGATGAAAATATGTATAAAAAAAAACTGACACGATCACATGTTATATTTTTTTTATATACTATTAACATATATTTATATATATTCATACAAAAGAGAAAAATAGGCTGAATATTTAGAGAAAAAAAGTATTTGAAATTCAATTGAATATATTTATAACTTTTTCCAATAACTGTCTGAATATAAATGTCAGAAAACGGACATATTTTAAAGGAAGTTAAGATGGTTTATTCTATTTACAGAATGTAAGAGGTGGAAAATTGAATTCTCTGTGACAATGTTCCATTTTCTAAGAAATACTTCCTACAATTTGATACTTACCCCATTAAAATGGCCATAACTCACATAATAAATGAATATTTGCTACAAAATACTTCCCACTTTGCCCAAAGATTTCTCAACTTTTGTCGGATTTGACAACTAAAAATGAATGGAGCAACTTGATAAGGAATTAAAGAGAGAAAAGGGTTAAACACCCTTTTAGTTGTAAAAAGCATATAACCTTTTAAGGTGTGGCGGGGAATAGAGAAAGTCATTTTGATGACGACAACAAAACCTTCCTAAAGTTGGATGATATGTCCTTTATCCCGGCCACTGACTTCCCATTTCTCTCGCACTTTCACTCCCTCTCTCTCTCTCACTCTCTCTCTCTCTCTCTGTACTTTATTATCTTAAAAGACTTTATTGATCTTAATGCCATATAATATCATTTCCTGTTAACACAGAATTTATCCAGTTAGGTGGAGAATAAAAATATATCTGTTTTTTGTCCTTAACTTTTACAAGTTATACTGTACAGATTTATATGAATGACTATGCTTTAAATATAACACATGTCTTTGTTGAATTGAGCGCAGAAGAATCACTTTTTATCGGATGAAATGAGTTTGTTTCAGTTTGTTGCAACTTTCTCGACAATAGGTTTAAAATATTTTTAATTTCGCTTACTCATTGTAAATTAAATTTTTCTAAATTGACTTTTACGACGCAAATATACGTTCTATGGTAAAAATGTTTTTAGCGAAATGGTCTGTATATGGGTGTCTAAAAAATATCTAAAAAACGAAAAATCGCGCAAACTTAGTATTCCGTCTAGCTGTCTACTACCACCACATCTAACAGAAGGTTCAGAGTAAAATTTACCAAACGGAAACTCTGTCGACTTTACTGAAACTTTTTTCTTTCGCTATTCTCTCGAAAAAGGCTCCAACGAATTTCTATCCACATAGGGAAAATTGATTATTTTGGGCAGTTGGTGGGGGAAACAATAGTGTTTAGCTTTCCTTCATTTTACTATATCAGTACAATACATGGTACTGTATCTACATAATATTAATATTTATTAGGAATAAATCTAGTCTAGTTGCTAGTTCTGCAATCTGTGCCGTTAAATTTCAAAATATATGAAGCTAGTTGAATGTTATAGGGCTCTCTTCTGGATTACAATTGAATCACTTTTCTACTAGCTGCCTGGTTCGTTACTTGTTCGCTGTTCATCTCTATATTTATGTTCGGACAAATGAGAGCAATAAGATGAAGTCATAATTTAAATATAATGTGAAGAAGGCAATTAAGCGCTTGCGCAAAATTTGCTATTTTCAAAAAGATTTGTGAAAATTATAATAATTACAATGAAAGAAAATCATCTAGTTCTGTAGACTAGAATTTTTTTTGTTTGTTTTGTTTTTGCCACTCTTGAATCTAATAAAAAGCCAGACAGAGTTTATAAAAAAAAGACCTCTGTTCTTCTTTATTACCAAATGATGAACATTAAAGAAGCCAAAGGGTGAATGAATCAAGGATGTGAAGCGGAGGAGACCCAAAGATCCTTAATATTGTTGAACAGGATCTTTGAAGAATTTAATGAAAAAAACATTTTAGATTATTAACTGGAGAAGTTTTGTCTTCGATATTAGAAAAAAAATTGTCTACTCAAGTTTTACGAGTAGAACAGCTCCCCCAGCTGTTCCACGGCCAGTAAAAATCTTACAAACAAAGTTTGATCACAATTTTCCGGAAATGCTGAACAATATATTATTAAATGAATGTTCCTGTATGATTATTATTACAAAATATTCACAAATTAACAAAATTAATGTTAGTGATAGTGTGCAATTAATGTTGCTAATATAGTGATCGTTTCAGTTTTCTAAATTGAATGTTCAACGGAAATACGTATACTCTACCCAAGGTGTTATAGTTACCCAAATAACTTTGAAATTTGCCCGCAAGGGGCATCTGTTGCATGCAGTTATTTGGGGAGTAGCAACTCCACGGGTAACCAGAGCTTAGTACTCCATGCTGAACAGTACACAATACACTTAAACGACATACATCTACACTTTACTGACAAGAACAAACACAGTACACAAACTAGGGTCTCAGTCCCCAGTTAATTGGCGAAAGCCAAGGGAGAAGGAAGGGATTAGCTCAGTGGTAGAGCGCTGGGCTAGCAACGCGGAGGTCCCGGGTTCGAATTCAGCATGCTGCCCTCTGATATTCTTTTCCTAGGAGCCTCTACAACTCACCACTGTTCGGTGATGGGCAGTGTTTGTCTGTAACGAGAGAACCCTATCCGAGGCCGGCTGTGCATTGGAGAAGGCTCCGGGGGGGGGGGGTCACAATAGATGTTACAGGTCGCAGTGCAATAATCCCCTAAAAGAATCTACAACTTTGAAATTTAACGTCATAGATTCCTCAGAAGCCGCTAAGATTAATTTCTCCGAAAAATGTTTCAATCAAAAGTAACAATACGTTTTATATCTAAGATTCTAATATCTAAGATACTATTCTAAGATTGATGGAAATTGTTTTACACATTTTCGACAAAATTTCAAAAACATCAAAAAATTTATTCTTTTAAGTCCCAATTTTTTTGGGGGGGGGGAACTGTTAGCGCCAATGTACTGTAATATCATATAGCTGGTAGAACCAAACATTGCATTGAAGTGGTACTTTAGGGGAAAGTTTTACGTCACTGCTTTCTCTCAAAAATATCGTTTTTCCTGGAAAAAAAGGCTTCAAAGAAAAGTGATAGGCATTTATGTGTAGTGAGTAAGCAGTGTTTAAAGAAAATCGTTAGAGCCATTTTTAGGAAACCGTGAAAAACTGAATAAAAAAAAAAAACAATCAGCAAAGAAGCAGAGTTTCCACCGAAAATATTTGGGGGTACCTTGATTACGAAAACATGTTCCAAACGAATGGGCTGTATGTATGTGTATTTTTCTCTCTCTTTCTGTGTGTGTGTGTGTGTGTGTGTGTGTATGTGTGTGTGTATATGTATGTATGTATGTTAACAGAATAACTCAAAAACGAAAAGTTGCAGGAAGCTCAAATTTGGTATTCCATTTAGACCGCTACCACCGCAATAAACACGAAGATTTCGGGCAAAATCTATCAATCGGAAGTGCTACATTACTGATGAGTTTTTTTTTTTCAGTTTTCGTAATTTTCTCGCAAAACGCCTCCAACGATTTTCTTTGAACTTCATATTCTTATGAATTACCTATTACTTTTGAATACCTATTACTTTTATTTGAAACATTTCCCCTGGAAAATTGATGTTTTTTTTTTAAGTTCTTTTGAGGGGAACAGTAGGTTATATTTGTGTGTAATATTAATATACATTGATTGCATTGCAAATTTGAAGAAATTCACTTTACCGGAAGATCGAATTTTGTACAATACTTTTTTTGAGTTTTTTTTAATTTTTCTCGAAAACAATTATAACGATTTCCTGTAAACTTGGTATGTTTGCTTTACAGATAAAAACATTATTTAATTGAAAAATTTTTAATTCAAAAAAATATTTTGAATAATTATGTGCGGAATTTATGGCATTAATATCAAATGTTACCTATCTTTAGTCGGTTCAGTGTTTTTTAGAGCACTCTACTGGGCTAAAAGATAATCATCATTTGCTCTACCTGCCAAGTTTAATGGGCTGATACTTATCCCCCACCACCTGTATATTTAGTTAAAGATAAATATGTGAAATTTGAGTTTAAAGGAAATTTTATCATTTTATACAATATAATTGTATTAAAAAAGAATTAAGAAAAAGACGTGCGAGTGTTTCACATCAGATTGTTTAAAAATATTTTAATGTGTAAAAGAATCTTGTAAACTTGGATCAATTACATCCGATTCTCTTTACTACAACTTTAAAGAAAGATGGCAGTGTGATTATTTAAAATAAGAAAGTGTAGAGAGAAAAGATCGTTGAAATGTAGAATATGCGATTGGCATATTTCAATTTTTTTTTTTTTTTTTGAAACTCTCACCAATAATTGAAAACACTTGAGTTCGAAGAGGAAGTAAAAAGAACAAGATGGGAGGGAAATAGATGAGAAAATAGATGAGGAAATGGATGAGAAAATGTCTTCGGTTATTTTTACTTCTGGAACTAATTTATACTCAACTTTTTGTTTGACTTTTGCATTATGTCGGTCAACACTGCTATGCTATTTTTACTTTTCTCTCAATCTCCATCAACCGGAGGAAGAATGGCAATTGCAGTATAGTGATGACATAGTTAAAAAAAAGAAATCTGGTGTGATACACCCACAAATTTCTCTTCCTGAAATTAAAACAATTCTAATGATAAATTTTCTAAAATCATGGAATTTTTACTATATAATTATAGTTGACATTAACATAAATATAGAGGTGGAGAGAAGGTTTTTATAACTTGAATATAATTGCATTGTAGTCCACAATGAACACGATTTATGTACACGAATTATTCTGTAAAAGTACAATTCTACATATATCAATTTGTTTCAAATTTGAAATTCTAGCTAATACTTACAATGTAGTACTATATTATAATAGATCAGGAATGGTATAAGGAAGGGTATGAGAAGGAGAGAACTTAGGTTAGATAGGTATACAAATTAGAAGTAAAGCTGAACACTGTATAATAGAAAAGTAGCGCGAATTGCTTGGACTTTGCACTAAAATATATACAATGGTATGGGAGGCAAAAAGAAAGGTTGATGACGCGTTGTGACTGCTGTATGAACTCTGCTGCAAGACTCCCTCCTATGGCTGACGCAGCTGTATTTAAACAGTTTCTCCCAATCTAGTTTGGCCTATACTAAAGAGTCATCCTGCCTCTCTCTCTCTCTCTCTCTCTCTGCTTTAGATCGCTCTCTTCGGATCCTATTACAAATGGCAAAAGTGGCGCACTGAACAGAGAGAGAAAAATCAGAACTTATCTATCTTGGAAAAACCATAGCGTCAGACATAGTTGACAAAGTAAAGTCATATCTAGAAAATCAATACTAGATTCTATAAACACTGAGTTTCTGGGACTGTAACTTTACTTGAAAGTTTTAGGTCATTCTCTACTAAAGTACCACTGCATTATAGTGAAGAATCTCTTTGTGGAAAAAAACTTAAATTTGAAGTATGTCATGGATACCTGCAAAGTGTGTGAATAAAAGTAGAGTAAGAGGGTTAAAAACAGAAGAGAATTCAGGAAATATTGTGAACTCATTCTTCTTTGTGAGGTGCGCTGGCAATCTAGATGACAAGTTCACCGTAGATTTCGGAAAGTGAAAGGCAATGTTTTCGGGTAGAGAATGATAGATAAGCTGCAGGGGAAACCTCTTGTTATGTTATAGCAGTAAAAGAAAGGGGAAAAAAAGGCACTGGTTCCGGTAAAATAAGATACGGAAATGGCATTGGCATAGCTTATCTTTGCAAACATTAATATAGTGTTCCTAAGTAAGTAAGAGGAACTTTTGTTATCGTGTCAAATTTTCGATATCGAGTCTTTATCCGAAAATTCACGTTCTTAATGTGCCCCTCACACCAAAAAACAGGTTTTTTTAAAAATGGTCAGTGTTGTGCCTATGCTTGTGTCTATGTGAACAGCTTAGCTCAAAAACCGAAACAGTAAGTTCAATCTTGACTTTCCGTTTAGTTATCATCATGAATATCCGACAATAAGTTGTCTGACAAAGTTCTTCAACCGGAAGTACCAATTTACTGAATGTTGTTTTCATTTTGTTGCTATTTTCTCGAAAAATGACTCGGAACTATTTTCTTTAAACTTGAGAAATAAAAACTACCCGCATAAATAATCCATGAAGTTTATTTGAAACTTTTTTCTGGGAAAATTCATTTACGGGGTCTAGGGGGTTGGGGTGGGGACTAAGGGATATGTTTTCCTGTAAAGTGCCATTTCAGTTTATTATATTATTTAATCAATAATATAATATTAATTTCGAATAAATATGATCTCAAATTTTTGAGTTTGAAGAAAATCGATAACCGGAAGTACAAACTTTGCTGTACAGTTCAGTTTGTTGCTACTATTCGCCATAGATACCAACTGGTTTCAATGAACTTGATATTATATCACTATACAAGCAGGCCTAACACTTTTGTTGCCGAAATAGCTAATTTAACTGCGTAAATTGCAGGAAGAGATTCTTTTTATTTACAGAAATCTGCGTCTGTTCTAAAAGAAGGTGAAAAGCTGTCTCTTTATTCACTTTAAACTGAAGTAATACTGAAAATAGAGAGAGAAAAGTTCTTAATTGAAAAACAAGACTTAATTACTAGCATTTCCTTGTTTCTTTCCTTAAAGTGAAATCTAATAATACCTATCTCCTCAACACTCTTCGCAAAAGTTTCTAAAGTCAAACTTGGAAAAAGATGAAAACTCTTCGTGAAAAACAAAAAATATTCCCTTTATTTCCTCTAAATGTAGTTCTCTAAATTTCATAAAACTTAAACTAACACAAATATAGAGGTGTTAGTGACAAAGGCCAGCCTACCAATTGAGGCAGGTAGAGAATGATTACATTGTAGAGAGCGTGTCAATAATATTGAAGGAACACATTTGAATATTACCGCCCCAGAATTTATTCAGAAAAATGCTATAAATGAAAGTGTTTGATTTATTACCTTTTCAATTAGCATTTCAGGCTTAAAGGAAATTAGCATAGTCGTTTTCAAGAAAATGCTAAATAAACTCAAAAATCTATTCGGTAAAAATCGCACTTCCGTATTCCGATTTTTTCAAATTTGGAATTCTAATGGTGCTTCTAAAATAGTATGTAGAAACCAAACATTTTACTGAAGTGGTACTTTAAAGGAAAGCTTAACGCTATTGTTCCCCAGAACTCTCCCCCCCAATCAATATCCCCCGGAAAATGTTTCCACTAAAAGTGATAGGCATCTATGTGTGTAAATAATATATGAAGTTTAAAGAAAATTGTTGGGGCATTTTTTTTTTACAAAAAAAAACGCGAAAAACTAAAGAGAAAATATTATTCAGTAAAATCGCACTTCCGGTCGATGGAATTTTTCCCAGAACAGAAAGAGTCAGATGTGGTGTTATTAACTAAACGGAATACCAAGTTTGAGCTCCCTGCGAATTTTTCGTTTTGGAGATATTCTGTTCACACACTAACTAACGTATAGATCTTAAAATGTCGAAATCTTCATTTCGGTTATGCTGGTAATATCTAAGCTGGAATATCCAGTTTAAGTTTCCCGAATACATACATAAATACATCATTTTTATTTTAAACATTTACCTGGGCAGATTGAATTTTTTCAGAGGATCTGTGGAACAGTAGCGTTTAGCTTTCTTCTAAAGTACCATTTCAGTAGAATGCGTAGTTCTGCCACCTATATGATATTAATGTACATTCCAAGCATTGATAGAATTGTAAATTGATTTTAATTATGCTGTTCACAAACATATTCAAACTCGTGCGGATTTGAAAATCTGCCACAATTACTGTTCCGTATTTAATGTAAATTCAAATTTGCAGCCAACGGCGTATAATAATTTTATTTGGAAGGGGATATTGTACTGCCTTGATAATAATTTACTAATTTATTTGGCTGTGGCCTAAGAGTAGAGAGGGGGTAACTATGCATTTCTCCTCTCTCAGTCAGCCGCCATTTCAAGCTCAAAGGTGTAAGTCGTTATGCAATACTTTCTTGAATAGGAACAGTGTAATACATGCCGATTCGGTTGCCCTTAATTGAGGAAACCCAAGTTTGTTACTTCTGGTTTTCCTGGGTAGTATTAATAAACTGGTTCTTTTGTCGACTTAGCGGCTCGGTTCTCTCTGCCTGCATTGGCTATTGTGAAATCCCATAGTTGTAACATATGGTTGGTTTCCGGCCGTGCAGCTTCTGGGAGCCCATTTAATTATTATCTACAATCATCAGCCAAGCAGCAGTGTATTGGTCAAGACTCAAGAGTTGGATGCACATACGAATTATTGCCTTATTCCTATTTTTTCCTTTCCCCTTGTCCCCGATATGGGCTAAGGACCATGGGTATCCCAGCAAGTAATCAGGATTCTGCGTTTTAAGTTAAGCGCCAGTCCTTTGGCTGTTGAAAGTGCTTATAAATAATATTTGCTACCCATTTTTAAATGTAATTATATATAGATTTAATATTATTTACAGTCCACTCAATATTTTCACTCAATTTATATTTTTGCTGTTTTTTATTAAACAGAGCCCGAGTAACTCACCTTAATTTATAATATTTATTATTTTTCCTGTATTTATTGTACAGAGCGGGCCAGAAGTTGAGATAATAGGGTGTAAAAAGAGCTCACCTTTTATTTTTTTATTTCCTGTAATTTACAAAACAATTACAAAATATAAATTCTGAAGCAAAATTTCAGGTTAATTTAAAAAAGATTAAAACAAAATCCATTATTTATTCAAATTATTTTAATTTTCTTAGCAGAATAAACGCAACTTTGTTTTTTTAAACAGAATTATTATTAAATTAAATTTAGCTTCGCTCTTTTGAATGAATAATCTAATTCTATTCGAGCTGTTGGGTGTGGGAGAGGGAGAATTTTAATAAAAATAACTTTAAGAAATTGTTATATGTAAATGACCTTGTGAAAATATCTCAACCAGGTTAGAAGGGGTGGGGGGATGGCAGTCTAGCTAATTTCAGATGGTTATAAGGGCGCCCCAAACTGTCAGCTCAGAATTATTACAGGATGACACATTAAAAAAAAATTATGTAACTGTTACATTCCTTATTTCATTACTGTAATGTAGAAGATTTTAATATCTTTATAGTTATCACTTCGTCCCATTAATTAAAATACTATCAAATAAAATGCGTATTAAATGCGAGAGGAAGTATTGCAACATGTTCAAATTTTCTAAATTGATAGTGTGACCGGAAATACATATTCCGAAGTCTTGTGAATACGAAAAATGAACTGGCGTGAAACATTCACACGACTTTCTCTCACTGCTGTTAATACAATGATATATAAAATGGCAAATTTTTTTTAAAATTCAAATTTCGTTCATTTCCCCTTCACATAAATTCAAACGTTGTCTATCCACCATCCCAAAAAGATAGAGAAGTGTTTAATGTGTAGATCAGTAGAGCACGCTAACAACATTGAGCCTACACCATTTAAAAAAAAACCTATGGCGCAACAGCCCATGAAGGGCTTGCCAGTCGGCGATTTGTATTGGGGGGAGTGTGTTAAGCTCGCCGCGCAGTTCCCTCGCCGTTTAGTTCCGGCCTTCGCTACCTAGGTGCACTGCCAACTGTAGTTTCCCATTTTTTCTCAAGATGCTGGGTCAACACTGACTTGGCCAACACGGTAATCTAACCCCGCACCAAAGGCGAGTGCGCTAGCCACTAGACCAACGCGTGAGGACAACCCTATTTAATAGTTCGAACTTTTACGCTATTGAATCATTGAAATGGCAACAACAGTCAATGTAACTTGAAGGAAAAAAAATGTACAAAAAATCCTCTAACCTAAAAACACAACTTTTTCTTCTTGACTTCGGTATCTAGTCTCGTACAAGGCAGAAAAAAATTCAGATCCTAAAGCCATTTCCTGCATGCAAGATAGAAGAGGAATTAAGGGCTCCCTACCTTCTACTGCTTTGTTTTACAACTACCCAGCCTGGTTCTTGCCGTGTTCATCTCACAATCAAGTCAACACTAGCCTGAAAAAGCCTGTTCCAATATGGGCGAATATATATATATATTGTCATAGTTTCCGAGAAAAACTGAAAGGAAAAAATATTCAACAAAATTACACTTCCGGTTGGTCGATTTTGCTTGAAACCTTCGTGTCATACGATGGTAGTAGTGCTTAAACGGTATACCAAGTTCCTACGATTTTCACACATGTAATAATGGACCATAAACTTCCAATTTCCAGAAGTAGAAGAAAGTTAATATTTTTGGTGAATATAAAAATTATATATATATAATATATATATATATATACAGGGTTTCCCAAGGTATGTGGATAACGACTTTTTGTCGGAAACTAAGATAGCTAGAAAAAAAACTAAAAAATCGAACTGGCCCCCAATAGATTTATTTTTTTGGTCGTAAGGTACAATTGGCAGGAAAAAGCATGTGTATGCATCTCTAATGGTAGAGGCCAGTTCGAGCAAGATCTGTAATTAATGAGGAGTAAAATTTATAATAAAATAGTACTTTTCTTCTTATTCAATCAAAAAAACCGATTTAATATCATTTTGACATTTCTTATAGGAATCATGTTTTCATTCATAACTTGTAAAATATCACTCACAGAAAAAAACCGTTCAAGTAAATTTTTCTTACAAAAAAATAGAGGAATCTATTTCTTAAATAAAAACCATACCTCCCCATTTGAAAAAATGAAGTTGGTGCCTGTATCTCGCTTCTGGAAGCACCAAAACTAATTTGCAAATTAAATTTGGTTTTCTAACAAAAAACTACGGGGACACGTATTTTTTAGTTTTTTTCTAGCTACCTTAGTTTCCGAGAAAAAGTCGTTATCCATAAACCTTGACACACCCTGTATATATAATAATTATATATATAGAATAAAAATTATATTATTTATAAATAGTATCTCTATTTATTTGCAAGAACTTCCTCATTAACAAAATTTGTACAAACTAAGGAAATATCACGAGTTTTGGTTGAAAATGAAATTTAGCAAAGCTGTACCCATTACATCAACTTTTAACGAACTTTATTTCCTTACAAAGTTGCTAATGGATGTTAAATCCTACATGTTAATTGTAAAGTTTACATACCGTATTTCAACTAATAAAGAACTACTGAAAATTCGGTTCCAGTTCTTCGATATCATTGAAAGATGTGTGACCTAGAAAGTCTTGTCGTAAGAAACTACTATAAAGTAAATAACAAAACTGATGTGAACCACTTACAAAACTATTACTGCAATTATAATCACTAATTCTTATCTTAAAACTTTAGTTTTTTGTTGCCAGCTAGCTGGCATAAATATACTACGTTATTGATAATACTAAGGTCTTCGGATTGAGATGGCGTCACTGATTTGAGATAAACCTACTTTTCGTCCATATTGTAATATGCTATTCAGGATAGTAGTTACCAGGAGATTAATATATAAATCCATACTCAAGAGTATAGTACTGTATGGCTGCGAAACTGGAAAATTAATAAGAGGGAACCAGAAAAACTTTTAGCCGTAGAAATTGACTTTTGGATGAGGTCAGTGAAGAAATCTAAAAGGGAGAGGAATAGAAACGTGGACATAAGGAAGGTAATAGAAGTAGGAAAGAACATCTTGCAAACCATAGAAATAAAACGTCTTCGGTAGTTCGGCCATTTAAAAAGAATGGAAATAGATGGCCGAAGCCATCATGGATTGACAGTTGGATAGAAGAGTTGGGAGGAGCAGCCCTAGGAGGCGGTGGAGGGATGAGGATGTCAAGGGAAGCTCAAGGGGAACGACATACAAGAGGAACTGGCCTTAAACCGAGAAGAATGGAAGGCAGTCAGTCCTAGATGAAATTTAATATATATATATCTTTACTTTCTCTTAAAATTTGGCAACAAGGTAGTGAAAAGGAAATTTAGACTTCGGCATCCAATCACGTTCAAGGGAGAAAAAATTGTGATCCGCCCACTACCTACAGCGATTTGCTGCATGCAAGATAGAAGAGGAATAAAGGGCTCCCTACCCTCTACTGCTTTGTTTTACAACTACCTACCCTAATTCTTGATGTGTCATCTCACAATCAAGTCAACAGTAACCTGAAAAAGCCTGTTTCAATATGGGCGAAACTTTGGTTTATTAACAAATCACTGACCGACTTGATCTTCACCCGAATACCGATAGCCTGCATGGTAGATTACACATCACATTAATGTGGTGGGAGAGTCTTACATTTTTATTGACTACCAGGAAGTCCCACTTCAATCAATTCTCCCAAAAATACCGGTTGTATAGTGGTAGTGATAAATGAAATTATCATTTCAATGCTTAAAAAAAAAGCATTCGAGAGAATTTCGAGAATTTCTCAAAAATTTGTTCTGTAAAATTTTGCACTTTTAGTTAACCGATATTTTTCAACCTTGATTTAATTGATTTTAGTGAATTGCTTAATGTTGCAGTAACGTATGAACAGCTTGAAATCCTTTAGAAGAAATGTTTATCTGGTCATCCTTTTTTTTAATTCCACCCTAAATTACCCAGAAGAGGTTGCAGGTAATCAACCCGGATCTTGCTCTGAAAATAATAAATAAGAGCCAATATTTTTTGGTATTACCATGGGCAGCACAAAAAATACTTGATGTCCACCAAAGTATTTATTCAGCTGAAGGTCACCCTAAAATTGAAAGTAGCAGATTGTAATAGCATCCAGCAGAGAGAAGAGAGGCTCTCTCTGGTTAACAGAGACTACTCTCTGACTTAGGCAGGCTAGAGTGTGAGAACCTGTGAATATAAGCCAGTAGGAATCTATCTAAAGAGATCTATCAGATACAACCATACAACTGTACATCGCATCGTGTCATATCTTTACTCACACCATTCATTCTATTATTTTCATTATAAAGTCCAGTGCAGTTAGTGTAAACTTACCTACATTATATTAGTGTCTTCATATCTCGTTCATTTAATCAAACCTAATTTCTTTCCTCAACAACTCCATTATAAGATGAATAAGATCAACGAATCCCAAACTTTGGTCATCAGTTTCCATTTCCAGCTGAAAGCCTTAAAATATTAATATTTTTTCAATAGATGCGTATCGTCCGCTTTTCACCGAGCATCTGAATCAATTGTTTGCCGTCCAATAACAATAAATATTCGTATATTTTCTCTTTTTTTAAAAGATTATTTTTTTCGTATCTTTCTGATTTTTCTCATAGCTTATATTTATTTCCCTTATATTTTTTCTAATGAGACATACTTCTTTTACCCTAATATATATACATATATGAAAATTCACAAATTCGTTTCATTAACAGACAATAGGGTTTCGGTGTATAAACAATTTTAAAATTTCTGTTATTACCTTATTAAATCAATTTCTCTTACTTTCTCTTACTTCTAGTAAGAGGAAATATTGTGATCGTGTCAAATTTTCGATATTGAGTTTTCATCGGAAATATAAGATTTTCTTAGGTCCTCTGAATACGAAAAAAATCTGTTTAGCGAATGATCTGCACTGTGTGCGTGTGTTAACAGAATATCTCTCAAAAACGAAAAGTCGCAAGACGCTCAAACTTGGTGTTCAATTTAGCCAATACCACCGCATTATACACGAAAATTTTGGGGAAAATCCATCAACCGGAAGTGCGTCTTTACTGATTTTTTTTTTTCAGTTTTTCGTGATTTTCTCCAAAAAACAGCTCCAACGTTTTTTTTAAACCTCGTATACACTACACACATATTATACCTATCACTTTTATTTGAAATATTTTCACGGGAAAATTGATTTTTTGGGGGGATTCCGGGGGAACAGTAGCGTTATGCTTTCCCCTAAAGTACCAATTCAGTATAATATGGTTTTACCATGTACATAATATTAATACACATTAAAAGCATTGATAGAATTCCAAATTTTGAAGAAAAAAAATCGGTTTACCGGAAATGGAATTCTATAAAATAGGTTTTTGAATTTTTTTGGCATTTTCTCGAAAACGGTTACAAGGATTTTCTTTGAACTTGCAAGGCCAGCACCTAGAAACGTATCCACTTTCGTTTGGAACATTTTTCTGAAAAAATCTGTTTTTAGGTGGTTCTGAGGAATCTGAGACGTTAAAATTCAAATGTGTTTGTTCAATATTATTGGCCTCTCTAACAAATTGAGAGAGACCAATTACGATTTTTTAAGATAATACTACATCTTTCTAGAAACACTCCCGATCCTTATGTAAGGATGGAATGTGGAAGGGTCCATTTAAAATTTAAAGTTTTTAAAGGAATGATAGGCTGGTGGCTGACTATTTTGAGTATGCCTGATCACCTCCTATCTAAAATGTGCTACTTAAGACTTTTGGAATTGGCGGGCAATAATGAAGTGCCATACAATAGGGTACGGGAGTTAAAAAACTATATTTTGTGCATAGATTTTGATAATGTATGGCAAACGCAGGACTTGAAATTAATCAAAGAGAACTGTCCATCTTTCTTAACATCTTTCTTTTAAAAATAATCTTATAAGCCGGGATGTTGAGGCCATTTTAAACAGTAAATTTAATCTTACATACCGCAATCTAAATAATTTCGATTTAACTGAGCCCCATTTCCAAATAAATATCGTACAATTAAGGCTTGCTAATAAGAAAATGTGTAGTATATATTTTAATAAACAGCGTCATTATTTCGATATTGAGGTAATTTGTACCTTTGTCAGTGGCATGTACCGGACAACTTAGCTCATTTTTTAATTAACTGCCCCGCTGTGTCCTCGTTTTGGTCAAAATATATAGTGAAATATTGTCTAACGCTCCCAGTCTCTGAGTCTGATATATTCATTTCATTGATGGATTTTTTCGACTGCTGATTATGAAAATAAAATAAAAGATATATTTTTGTTCTGCTCGGAAAGCTTTAGGCTAGGAAAGATATTATCCAGTTAATCTCTGTTCATTTTCCTTTATTCTGATCTTTGCATTTCTTAAATGTACTTAATTTTACGTATATTTGTATTTATAGAAGGTTTATTAAAATGCTATAATTTGTAAACGGACATTGTTTTGTACTTTTACTGCTTATGTCTCTTCTTAATTGTATTTATTATTATTGCAGTCAAAACATTGAATTTTAATTATGTACTGGCCGAGTTGATTTTGTCTGTTGTATTTTTTTTTTTTTTGCTTTTTTATTTTTGTATTAGTTTTAAAATTTGAAGAAAAACTATCACTCATTTCATTTTCAGTCAAATCATTAATTTCTTTTTTTGATTTTGTTTGTAATTATGTTTGTATCCTCGTATTAGTTACAGAAGGAAAAAGAAAAAAAATGAGAACATAGTAGCACTCATTTCTTTTTCTAATCTGGATTGTATTATTTTTGTAATTTTTTTTTTTTATTTTTTATTATTGGGAGTTTTTGTTTTGTTTACATAATTGTATAGATATGTGTATTGGTTGCCAACTTAATCTCTGCATACCTTGAAGGCAAAAACAGAGTATTAAATAAAAAATAAATTTGTTGTGGTGGTTGATTCCGCAGAGCTGGAAAGCATCAGAGACATTTTCCGTGGTAGCCTGCTTCATTTTGTGGTCATCGACCGGTTTCGGGCGTTCGCCCATCTTCAGGATTCGTTTTTCAGACAGTGTGACAATACAGACTTGCACAGAGC
>JAAEAF010006551.1:0-24365 GCA_011037195.1 Triatoma infestans | reverse complement strand
TCAGCGCAGTCCTATTCTGGAGGCGCAGTAATGGCACGCCCAATAATAAAATGTCCCGGACTGAGAGTTGAAGCGGGCATCGCCGCCAAAGGGCGAGAATTAAGAATCCCTTCTATTTGTGTTGCAAGCGAAGTAAATTGGGATAAGGTAAGAATATTAGCCCCAATGACTCGCCTAAGATGAAATTTGGTGGATCTAACCGCACGTCCCATAAACCACCCATAGATGGGGCAGCCGGAGGCAGAAAGGAAAACTCAATTTTATTTTCCACCGCAAAATTCTGAACAATTTTATTGTTCAAAGGATCCTTAAGAATGACGTTAACTGTTTGGGGTATCCACGACGACTAATAAAGCGTCTCAGCACATCCAAAAAGGAATCTGGACAAATCTAGGGCAACCTCTAGATGAACCGTCTTTACGGCGAAGCAAACAAATGTGCATAAGTATATTTTAATTAAGGGGGCCTTGCGTAAAGGATAAGGCTTCACAACAAAAGGTCCACAGTAATCAACTCCAGTGTGATAGAACACTGGAGCAGGATTTACACGTTCTGGTGGTAAATCGGCCATTAACGGTGGGGAATTGCTGGGGTTTACCCTGAAGCATTCCACACAATTAAAAATTATAGTACGTATTACTTGGCGCGCAGCCAGAGTCCAGTATGTAAGAGATAGCTGGAGTTGAACCTGAGAGGGTCCAGCATGGCCTAGCCTTATATGGGTGTGACGAATTAACAAATCAGTTAAATAATGTCTCTTAGGCAAAATTATGGGATACTGACCTTCATAATTCAGGGCGTTGGTCAACCGACCTCTGACGCGCATTAAACCAAAATCGTCTATATAGCCGTTGAATGGCAGTTCGTGCAGGTTTATTCCGTTTAACGGCAAGTAAATCTTCGGGGAGTCCGCTTGATTGTATGTAGTGCCTAAGATAGTTATGGGCCAATCTGCGGCATCAAATTCTGCGGGAGTCAAATTCTTGCCTTTGAGCCTTGACGGAAACCACTTGATCATGAGAGTTACAGTACATTTATCCAAGAAGACACTGATGAAAATAATTGAGCGACACACTGAGTGACCGCCAAAGAACAGGCAGCTACCGGTTTTAATTCCAATAACTGGTCATCCACAATGGCAGGAGGTGGCATGGAAGGCCAAAATTCCTCACACTTGTACAACCGGGGAGGTCCTGTCCACCACATCGGAGATGAAATTAACTCATTAGGGTAACAACCTCTCGACGCAAGGTCAGCTGGATTGACATCGCCGGGGATATGTGACCACTTGGCACCTTCTGTTAGTTCAGAAATCTGGGCCACCCGGTTAGCTACAAAAGTTTTAAGTAAATAGGAGGGGCTTTTAATCCACTCCAGGGCAACAGCAGAATCAGTCCACAAATATATTTTTTCAATGGACATATGACGGCTTAACAGCTCCCTCAAATGGTGAGCTAGTTTAGCCAAAATATGTGCCCTGAAAGTTCAAGGCGTGGCACAGTCATCGTCTTTAGAGGGACTACCTTAGTTTTGGCAGTTAAAAGCGTACAACAAACGCCTTGATGAGAAGCTGGCCGAATATATAAGACGGCAGCATATCCAAGTTGGGAGGAATCAGCAAACCCGTGTAACTGTATGGGTGGCGACGCAGAACCCTAAGGACGAGCAATTTTTTACTTCTGCCAAACTAGTCGACAACATGGTCACAAAGCCTTTCCAGGGTTGGGACAAGTCATCAGATAAAGGGGTATCCCAGTCTAAATGATTGCACCAAAGCGTTTGCAGAAAGCATTTCGCTTTGAATATTACTGGAGCAATCCAGCCACAGGGGTCATATAATTTTGCAGTTGAGCCATGACTGAACGCTTAGTCAGCGGGGCATCCTCAGCAAAGACCATTTCTGTGGCAGGGAATTCAAATTGATCAGGGTTCGGCTTCCAGACCAGACCTAAAACAGACTGAGGTTCAATAAGATGAGTGTACGCTAATAACCATCGTAGTCGAAGCGCCGGAAAAAAAAAAAATAAGGTGAGTGGCAACTTCATTAAAACAAGTAGCTTTCCACAATTGGGGGTGATTGCTGGCCCATTTGTCCAACACACATCCTCCTTTAGCCAACAGGGCAACAATTTCATTTTGCAATTCCTGGGCCTCTTCAAGTGTATGGGCACCTGCAGCCAAGTCATCAACGAAAAAATTCTCAAGCACTAACTTAGAAGCTCGAGGGAAAGTCTCGGCCTCATCACAAGCTAATTGTTGTAAACTACGGATGGCCAAATAAGGGGCGCAACTAAGTCCGTAGGTTACTGTTTTCAAAGCATAAGTCTGGGATAGGTTCAAGTACATTGGAATGCCATAAAATACATTGATAAGCACAATCCCTGACTAAAATTTGCCCAAACATTTGCTTTACATCGTCAACAAATACAAAGCTGTAAATTCTAAACAAAGTTAGAATATTACTAATTAACGCCTGTAGCTTGGGTCCTGTCATAAGAACATCATTCAGAGAGTAGCCAGTAGAAGTTTTGCAACTGGCATCAAAAACTACTCTGGTTTTGGACCTATCGCCATGGCTTTTAAATATTCCATGATGAGGAATATTTAGAGGCAGTCGTTAAAGGGGTCATATGGCCTTGAATTAAATAATCACGCATGAATTCCATGTAACGGGCCTTAAACTCTGGATGTTTAACAATTTGCGCTCTAAAGCATGAAAACGCGAGAGCGCTTGTGAATACGAATCCCCCAAGGAAGACAATTGCTCCTGCCGTAAAGGGAGACTAACTTCATATCGTCCAGAGGGCAGAAGTTTAGTCGTCTGCAAGAAAAATTCCTCACAGCGCTGATCTTCAGGTGATAAGGCAGCCGGAGCGGGAGGGGGTTCTTCTACTTCCCAGAAACGGCGCAGGGTCCTGGAAAGATAGTCTTCCGCAGCAGAAGACACCAAAGACACAGGAGAAACACACTGATTAAAGTTGCACGGATTGCCATTTAAAGCAATTGGTGCTGCACCCATTAGCACATAACCAAAGCGCGTGAAGACGGCTTGAGGAAGGCCATCACCCAGGTGGCAAACTGGGCCCACAAAAGAGGAAGCAGTCAATTCCGCACCTAACAACGCATAAAGCAATGTGACTGGGAAATCAATTCACCACTCAAGTTACCCACGGCAAGGTGGCACGACGTAAATGAGGGGACGGATGCAATACCTACACCACTCACTACGAAGGGATCGTGAACGAGGTTAACCTTAAGCTTGTTTGCACATCTTTCAGAAATAAAAGAAACTTGAGAGGCACTATCCAAAATGGCTCTAACCACAACATAATTATTTGGACTCACCTGAAGTCTGACTAAACTCGTAGCCAACAATATACTACTAGGCATGGAAGAATTAGTAGAGACGTAGGTAGTGGCCGAAGTAGAAGGGTAATCCTTCCTCATTATTATCAGGCCAGAAGGCATAGGAAGTGCATTGGCGCTCACAGATTTGCTCTCAAAATGGAGTAGCGAATGGTGGCGCCTAGATTTACATTTCGCGCAGGCTTGTAAGTCAGCACAAGCGCCTTGGTGTTTTTTATTCAAACACACAGCACATAATGTAATTAGTGTGTAACGCTCAGAGGGTGTCAACTTAAGAAGAGTTGAACAATGCACAATGGGGTGAAAACCTCCACACAGCGAACACTTTAATTGACAAGCTTGAGCTGTTAAAGAAGCAGAATTATAATTGGATTTAGAGAAGTCAGAAAGCTTACGATTCTTAGAAGCTTTGGACCTCCTTTTAGGACTGTGCGCCCTTTCCAATATTGGAACATCCTCAGAATTGGCTTCTTCCTTTCGCTCAGCAACGTTAGTTAGAAAAGAAATAATTTCTGCAATCTGCGGTATTTTATCATTATCTTTTAGAGTACCCTCGAATTTCTCCCTCAAAGGGGTGACGAGTTGGGACAACAGATAATAAGTGTAAATAACACGATAAGGTTCATCTACCTGAAGTGAGTTAAGAGAACTAAAATTCAATTCGTACGCGTCAATTAAATGCCAATAGAATCCGAGGAATTTCTCACCGCCTTAGGGAGGTTCCACAAATTACGACAATATTTTTTAACAATCACCAGAGGGCGATACCGCTCAGTTTTATGATACCGCTCAGTTAAAACCTTAAGGGCAGTTTCATAACTTTCATCATTAAGGGGCAACTTAGAAATTTTATCATAAACCTGACCCGCTAAATGATTAATCAAATATAACAATTTTTGTTTAGGGGATAACATAACGTTGTCATGATCAAGTGTCATGAATTTGTTATAAAATTCATCCCAATCGGAAGTACCGTTAAATTTTGGCGAGATTAAACGAGGCAATTCAGACAAAGTTAATGATGTTTGATTTAAAAAATAGGTATTAGGAATTAGGAAGCAGCAATAGCAACAGGTGTAGCACCCACGAGAAGCTCCAAAGCATGAAGTTCGCCTTTCGCTATCAATTCCTCTAATTTGTGCATGCCTGCCATTAACGTTTCTTCATTCAAGCCTTCCGGTAAAACTTCCAAATTAAGGTAAAGTTGCAGCTTTTCATTGGCTGAAGTATAGTCAGCACAAAGCTTTTCAAGCAACCAGGTAACACCCGACTGTAGGGAAGGGCGATCAGGACTCAAAGCCTCAAGACGCGTGACTGTTGACTCTAAAGTCGCCGTAGATACAGAAATCTGACGGATAAATAAACCGCAGTTAATTTTTGAGGTGCCTTGATGGGGTGGTTCGTAATAATAAGTCAAAACACCCAGATTACGAGCAATAACAAAGCAGCAGAAAATATACATTCCGGAAGGGAATTTAACAATAAACGTGTTAGGATTTACAGCAAATATTTTACAATTAAATGCAGCACGAAATCTAACAAAAGAATTAATATTTCTGTTTACAACGAAACAGATAAAATACATTAGATTTACGGCAAATATTTAAGAAATGCAACACGAAATCTAACAAGAATTAATATTTCCGTTTACAACGAAACAGACAAAAATGTATTTATAATGAATTTCTAAACGAACATTCAATAATAATAAACTTAAATCACGCAAACGTAAACAAATGAGGAGGTTCTTGCCAGCAGGTTACAGGCTGGAAGGTTACTCAGCTGGTCAGAGGGCGCGTAATTATGTCGCTGCAATCGGACACTATATACCTTAACGGCCACGGTGATAAGAAAGGCAAATAACTATCATACCGGGGAATAAAATATGGCCGCGACTCTGCATTTCCTCGAACGCCAAACACATGGTCTAACCTCCAAACACGTGAATTTAAAGAAATCAGCACTTGCAAAAAATACACAATATTAAATTAATAAAAAATGAAATAACATTTACCACGTTAAGGGTAAAGTTTGTGGGGGCGTCAGGTAGGCTCTGTTTGGTAAAAAAAGGAAATAAAATAAATGAAATAAAAGTAAAATTTAAAAGAAAAATATTAAGTGACTGAAAATATTAAGTGGAATGTATGTGTTGAATAAAGAGTAGAGTGAGCCAGTGGTAAACCCCGAGGAAAACCAGATGTGGCAACACATGGGTTTTCACGAAAGGCGATCGCACGTGATCTAAACTGTATAAGTAGAAGGTGCTGTCTACTGCATATATATTGCTCGTACGAGTGTAAAATAGCGACTCACTTATTAACACTAATTCTCCGAGGAAAACCAGAAGTGGAAACACATAAGAGAGCGCGGTGGTCTAAATTGCATAGGCAAAGGCAAATTACGTATTACACACATACACCTTACTTGTCTGAGTATTATTCAGTGACTGACCTAGAAAGGCAATTTTAAAGGGACTACCCCTTATCTACAATTAGGACACCGCCTAAATAGTTATAAGTTATAATATTTTAACGACGGCAAATTTGAATGTGGATGAGTACCGAACAGACTTACTTCGAATTCTCTTTTCTTCTTCCTCAAGATCTTCTTAGTTATCTTCCTCTTTTTATTGTATTACTGCGTCGCCGACCTCGTTCTCCTCTGAAGCATCCTATTTCTAGCTTCATTCAATTCTTTTAATACTTCTTCACACTCCCTATCAAACCAATGTTTCTTAACCGTTGCTCTTCTGATACCCAATTTTTCCTCCGCCGATGACTTCATTATGTTTTTCAACCTATTCCACTTATCGTCAATTCTTTCCTCATTCTCTTCTAATAGTAAAAGGTGCTCATTAATTTTTTCTTCAAATTTCTTTCTGATTTCAGCGTTACTCAGGTTCTCTACATTATAACTGTCAATTGTGTCTGCACTTTCTCTGGACCTGTTCAATAACTTTTGTCTATACTTAACATTTACGAAGAAGTGGTCTGAGTCCCAACCGTGACAGGAATTGTCTTTTTCTTTGTTTGTTTTATAATTGGTGTTTTCCACTAGGAAAATAGAAAAAGAGTTGAATCAGTTTGTTAAATTGAGATCAGCGGTTAGGGCAACGTTTACTAAAACTGTTCCTTCAATCGAAGAAGAACTGAAAGGTGAATAAATAAATAAAAAGAATATGCAGGTATCTTTAATGATGCTACACAAAAAGAATGAAGAATTATTGAAACTTGACACAGCTAGCGTTAACCTGAAACTCGACGGAGACGAACAAGAATTAGAAGAAGAAGTTATGAATGCTGAATTGTATCAGCAAAAGTTTTTAGAAGTTCAGGTTAGTACTAATGAAGTTATTTCAGATCTAGATGATACTTCCAGTAATATTAGCGCTGGCAGTAAAAGAAAATTTAAATTGTCTAAATTAGAGTTAAAAAATTTAATGGTGACATTAAAGATTGGTTGCATTTCTGGAGTCATTTTAAATAAATAGATCTTGACCCTGATATTGCTCCTGACGATAAATTCCAGTACCTTATAAAGGCCACTGTGAAGGGGTCTCGAGCTAGGGAGGTAATCGAGAGTTTCCCAACTACTAGCCAGAATTATAAAAAAGCTCTTGATAGCCTCAAGTTCGGGTTTGGTCGGAAGAATTATTAGTTGAGGGGTACATAAGAGAACTCTTGAAGTTGTGTTACAGAATACTTCCAGTACCGATGCATTAATGCTCTTAGATACCCTTTATAATAAGTTGGTGTCACATATCCAAGCGTTAGAGACACTTGGTGTGAATACTGACAAGTGTGCAGCAGTGCTTTTCTCTCTGGTAGAACCTTGTTTGCCTGAAGAACTATTAAAAGACTGACAAAGAAGTTCAAATTTTACTATAATCACAGAGCCTAGGAATAAACTAGAAAGTCGGATGATATTTTTATAGAACGAGGTTGAAACTGAACAACGAATTAAATTAGCTACAATCGGTTTTGGACTAAATAATGAACTTAAAATTAGGTAACACACAGACTCAAAAGAATATGAGCCTATGCAGCAGGACTGCTTATCACTAATTTTGAGAATAATAAAGTAATTTGTATTTTTTGTGGAGTTCAGCATGAAGCCTCAACCTGCTTCAAGGTTAAAAAAATGACATTGGCTAATAAACAAATTTTGTTAAAGGTAAAAGGCTGTTGTTTCAGGTGTTTCAAAAAGGGGCACCTTATAGGCAATGCAGACTAGTAGTGCAAGGTATCATTTGTAATAAGGGGCATGGTGTTCACAGTGTTGCTACAACATAAAACCACGGCCTCAAAATCGACCGATCATAAAAAGAAGAAAGCAAATGAAGAGTCAAAGTCTATAAATTTGGCAAGTATGTCAGAACCTTATACGGTATTTTTACAAACTTTGGTTGTAAACTTGAAATATTCCTGTTTATTTCTCACGTAAGAGCATTGATAGATAGTGGATCTCAGAGATCTTATATCTGAAAACACAGCTATTCACATGGAATATACACCTGTCAGAGAGGTCGAAATAGTACACTCACTTTGTGGGGCAGTGAAGACAGAAACAAGGATACACTGTTGTTATAAGGTAGAATTTTGTAATTTTAACAACAGTTTCCGTTGTAATTTCGGAGTATTAGATCGACATGTCATTTGTGGAAATATTCCTTCTTTGAGGAAGGGACCTTGGATAAACGAATTGACGTATCTGAAGATATCCCTCACTGACCATGTTCTGGAATATAGAACATCCCAGACCTATTGAGGTCCCTTAGGAGGTTAACTGTTTACTGGGCAACGAAGATTGTTGGTTTGTGGATTAATAAATATGGAAAATCTACTTGGTTGGACCTTGATGGGGAAAACGCCAACTGACAGGGAAAAAGAGAATGTGGCGATGGTGGTGACCTCCATGTTTGTGAAAGAAGCCTCAATTTTAGATCTGTGGAGCTTTGATGTAATTGGCATTACTGATCCCACCGGCCAGCGAGATAATATATCAAGACAGGTTCAGACGAAGATGAACTTTCAAAATTCAGTTGTTGTCAACGAAAAAGGACGTTACAAAGTATCCCTTCCCTGGGCTGAAACCCCTCTCTAGTACAAAACATTAACATTGAAAAGATTGGAGTCCACAACCAAAGAATACGGCCAGCTGATTTATTTTCTATGTATAACGAAGTTCTGCAAGAATGGCAAAAACTTGGCATTTTTGAAGAAATTTCGGACGAGAAGATAAATGGAAGATGTTATTTGCCCCACAGACCCTTATGAAAGAAAAGAGTACAACAAAGATGAGGCCGGTTTTAGATGCCTCAGCGAGAGAAAAGTCCGCACCATCGTTAAATCAGTGCCTGGAGAGTGGTCCCAACCTAATTGAACTTACACCGTCTTTACTTCTGCGTTTTCGAGAAAAAAGATTTGGTATTATTGCATATATTGAGAAGGCTTTCCTCCAGATAAGATCAAACCTTCGGACAGAGATTACTTGAGATTAGTTTGGTGGAAGCCTGAAGATTAGAATCAACATAAGGCATTTCGTCACACAAGAGTTGTTTTGGAGCTAAATGTAGTCCATTTTTATTGGGGGCAGTGCTTGAGTTACACTTGCAGAGAGCACTTGATAATCAACGATATGATCGACAACTGATGAAGAGATTATTGCAGAGTTTTTAATGGGGATAATGTTGTAACCAGTCTTGAAAATGAACGTAAGCTGTCATAATTTATTAGAGAACCCCGAGCAGTAAGCCGAAGGAAAATTTAATCTTAGAGGTTGGCAATATACCTGTGAACAGAATCAACTCGTGGCATGACCATCTGTTTTGGGAAGGATTTGGGACCTACGCACGGATAGGTTGGAAGTGAATCTGGAATGGCTTGATGGATTCGAATTAGGCCTTATTACGAAAAGAACAATTCCTTCCATAGCTCGTAAGATATGAAACCCTTTCGGTTTCATTAGTCCTTTTCTCCTTTTTGCCAAGATATTACTGCAAGAGATGTGAAAAAATGGAGTTTCTTGGGATGACGAAGTTGACGCTATATCTAAGAATGAATTTATACATTGGTTCGAAGAACTCTCACTACTGAAAAATTGAAAAATATAAGAAATTAAAGTTGGTTTAATTTGTCCCAGCACAACATGAAGGTTCTTACATACATACATTTTGTGATGCTAGCCTATGGTGTTCACTATATTCAAGGTTATGCTGCTATGGTGTTCTTACGATTGCAAACTATAGAAGGGATTACAACGCATCTGTTGGCTGCAAAGTCAAGAGTAACACCCACAAAACAAGTTTCGATTCCTCGATTAGAATTAATAGCATCTAGTGTGGGAAGCAGATTGTATAATTCGGTACTCCAATATGGGAACTCCATAATTCTATGGAAAGATATAGAATCTCATTTTTGGAAAGATTCTACAACTGTTTTGGTTTGGATCCAAATAGAAGAATTATGGTCAGATTTTGTTAACAATCGTGTTCGAGGAATAAGGAGTGTAACGAAGACGCACTCCTGGAAACACAATCTAGGTTGTGACAGTCCAGCGGATTTGCTATTTAGAGGATGTTTACCTAAACAATTGCTTTTATCGAGATGGTGGGAGGGCCCGCAGTGGCTCAGGAAGGCTTATGAAGAATGGCCTTCTTCGATATGACATATGATGAACGTGCTGTTTCACAAGATTGAGGAAGTTCGACGTGACCATAACCAACTATGTTAGTGACAGTCCTATAGAGCAAACAAAGAAATGTGATGGTGTGATTTAAATGGTGAAGAGGACATTCAGCACTGTAGCTATCATGGTCTTCGCTGGTGCTCTAGGTAATTCTCCAATTTTGACAAGATAGGTTCGAAGATTCTTATGTAACTGTGTAGTAGGAAAGTTGGAGAATTAAGTTCTGAAGAAATAAGAGCTTCGGTTAAGACGATCGTTCAGGAGGAGCCTTTTCGAGTGGAGATGATAAGAGACTAAAGACATTAAATACATATAAGGATGAAGAAGGATTGATTAGGTTGAAAACAAGATTATTTACCGATAGGATGCAGAAGATTTCCGCCGGCCTGTGGTTTTACCTTGTAATCATCCAGTTGTTAAGAGACTAATATTAACAGAACATCTGAAAGCATCGCATGCGGATTTCTCAAATTTATTTCATATTTCAAGAGAAAATTACTAGATCTTGAATGCCAGAAGAGCCATAAGATCTGTTTTATCGAAATGTTTTGAGCCGAGTAGGTTAATTATCTTTAGTTTTATTTAATTAAGTCAATTTCATTTTATTTGTTTTCTGATTTTTTGTTTTAGTACTTATAGTTGTTACTTTTATTTAATTTTTGTTTTCTGTTATTGTAAGGCTTGAATTTAATGTATAATTGGATTGGGGGAAAATTAAAATTCTATGTGAAACTTAGAAGTAGTCGTATTCTCTTATTTCCCCATTAAAACTGTATTTAGGTGAACTACTTGATGACCAAGAGGAGAGCTAACTACAAACCGACAGTGTAGCTGAGTGGCTAAGGTGAACTCTACACGGGCCAGCAGATTGTAAGTTCGAGTCCTGGGCCCAACTATACTTTCTGTTTCTTAGAGAAAAAATTTATTTCGTTCTTGCAAATCAACTTTTTTTGGTTATGGTTGTTTTCTTTTCTCTTTTATTTTTTCATTCTCTTTTTTCAACACTCAATACATTTCTTTCTTTCCTAGTTCATTCCAGCCCCCTTTTTGTTTTCTTCCTTCCTTCTTTTTTTTTATACCTCAGACTTTATCTTATCATTTCCAGAACTCCCCTCCATCACTGAGCTGCCGCACAACTTACGCTTATGAAGGAATAGCAGTAACATGTTCAGATCCGAATACTTGGTCTTGCTCATATTCCGATATTGTGTTTATCGGTTGTGATAATGTGGAGTGGCCTTTGGGGCAAGTTATAGACATTTTTTCAAGAAAAGAGAATATCTCTCGTTTGGGCCGTTTGCAGACCGCCACGTCGGTGCTCCTTGGATCTATACAAAGAATCTTTCCTTTGGAAGTATCATCACGCTCGGAAGGGTTAGACAACATAAGAACACCAAGGAGACTCCATCTATTGAACAGTTGAGGAACGTGTTACTGAATATTCGACCAGAAGTAAACGTACGGTAAAGATACCCGAGAAATTGGATTTATGAGAAGGAAGAGGATTGGTTGAGTCGTCTTTCCGCCAACTCAAATGGAAGGATGTTAGGTTTTCGATTATGTTCGATATTATAATTGAGGGGGGCAGTGCAAAAAAAAGTTACATGCAGAAAATTTTACAAAATAAAGTAAAGCGAATATTGTTAATTATTAACTAATAGAAATTATTCTTGTATTAGCATTAAGAAGAATGATCCGGTGAAGTATGCGGTGTGCATGCAACAAACACTGATTTGTTATTACTAGTGATTGTAAGGTCTTTATTTATTAATTTTTTTAAGGATATATTAAATATTTTCACATTCTGGTTATTCTTATTATTTGTACTTATCCTCTTATTTACAATATTGTTTAATTATTCAGTTATAAACATATGGCAACTCCTCAGACAGTTGTGTAACCATGGGTATTTCTTCGGAATTGTACTTGGAAAAAATTAATAAAGATAAAAAGATAAAGATAATAATGTTTATTATTATTATTACTATTATTTATAAGAATTGGTGTAAGAGAGACCCTGCAGTAGTATTTTACACCAGATTTTTATTAATTGTATATTCTGATTATGAAAATATATTTAGTAAAATTGATCGAATTCGAACAGTCACCAGTTGGACCGATATGATGTATTTTGAAATATTTTTACATGAGGTAAACAAAATAAATCATTCCGAGACGGTCAAATATAGAAAGGTAAGTGGGTGCATCTATTTTCAAATTTACCTATTTTATATTCCTCAAACGCGCCTCAGTGTTGGCTGCTGCAAATAGGTTGGTATGGGTGCGAAAAAAGAATACATTGGCGAAGACCCGATCATAAATATGATTAGCCATACGCTTTTTATGTTATAGCCATTATTTTTATTTATTTTGCGATTTATCCGCAATTGAAAAGAGGAGCGCTTGCAAGCTCCACTAATTTCAATGATAAGTAAACGCAAAATAATTTTGGAAATCGGCAAATCTTGTTAGAATACAGAAAATTGTGTAGATCTGTGGTTGATACAGTACACAGAAGATGCCTTTAGAATGTGCTCGATAGTGTAGCTATTCTTCAATTTTACTGTTACCTAATTCTGTCTTTTTACATGTAGAAATTTATTCAAATAAATTGAGAACAACTTACCAACATTTTTGTGACATCATTGAAAAAAGGTACAAAACATCCCGCTGTAGTGAGTGCATGTGAAAATGTCAGTAATGTTCCGCAACAAAAAAGATCCTGATTATAAATACCAACATGAGTCATAGAACTATTTCTCCATTTATATTCAAGATATGGGCCATATCTAATTTCAAATGATTCATGTCGAGGTAGATTTCTGCTAAAGCCAGATTAAAAAATAATAAACAGATTAAATATATCTGTATGACCATTGTGAACACAATAATACAATTATTGATACTATGTATTGTTTGGCACAGCCTTATTAAACATTAAATTTCACATGCTTTTTTTAATTCATTTTTTAGTTTTCAAATTAATTTTAATTAAATACAGATGCTCCACGAGCCCTATACATTGCAAACATTGGTTTTACTTGTTCCAATATTCTTCGATTAAAAAGTAACATTTTATGATAATATCGTATGCTGTTTAGTCATGTATGCCTATTTAAGTATGTAAGATAGCAGAACAAGTTGTTTCATGTGTAGAAAGGTTGAGAAAAGCGGATTCAACTTGGATATTACTAGCAAACTATTATTGCAATTCACAATAATTGTAATACGATAAGCTTCAGTATGTTTTAGTATATGTTTATATGTTTATATTCTTTATTTATATCTGTGTTTTTCTTGGTTATTCGACAAATTGAATCTTAGTAATAATATTATTAGTGTTGATTTAGTAGAAAATACATATATAATAAACTAGAAAAAATAAAAAATACAAAAAAATCACAAAACACATGGGGATTATTCTCCGTCTACTGAGTTGCAAATTTTCAACAAAACACAACAAAAGATTCAAACAATATAAAATAAATGAGAAAAACAAAACATCTCTTCCTTTGATATATACAATACTTGTAATCACATACGGGTGATAAAAAATACATACATAAATAAAAATTACATTCATAAATAAAAAAAATAAAACCTTGGTATTAGTGATTACATTCATTACTCAGAAATTGCCTGTACAGAAGAGAATCTTTCAAGTATTTTCAGATATCTACAATGTTCCAATTCATTAAGAAACTTCTTACCGAAATATTTTAATCTGTAGCTAGATAAGAACTGGCATGTGATCTGAAAATATCTACTCTCCTACCTCAAAATCTTTTATCATGTCCTTGATCCCTAATGAAACTATAACTATGTCTATTACAGAGCAACCGACTTTACTAATATACGTAAATTCTCATTCTAATCTCCCATTCAGTATTATTAACCGATGGTCTTCACACAGTTCCAATGGTCACTTATGGAGACCATAATTCTTCTCCCAACAAACCCCTCAAGTAGTCAATGCCTTCTTTTTTTCCAGTAACTCCACTTTCTTCATCCCACCGAAATTCTTTTCCATTAAAATCAAAATATCCTTCCTGACCATGCACTTTTGATTCCTATTCTTCTTCCTAATTTCCTTTCTTACCCAGAACATCCTCCTTCTTCTGTTCCTCACGTTCCAAGTGTAGTGTCTATCAATGTAAAAGCCAGTTCCATTTAATTTTATCGTATTTCTCAATATGTCCGTTACTACTTTACTTGATGTAAACATTACTTTCCTGGCCATTAGTCCTTTACTACCCTTGTCTAAAGAAAAGATCTTCGTCATTCAATATCCAGACATCAACATTCAATACATCCTTACAAAAAGTTGCTATATCTTCAACATGTTCTTTGCCATCTAAACTTTTAAATATTAAGTTATTTCTTCTTAATTGATTTTCCACTGCTTCTAGTTTTCTATCTTGCTACTCATTTTCCAACTTCATTTCAACAATGTTCACTCAGATTTAAATTTTCATTTTTCAATTGTTTGATCTCTGCTTTCAATTCTGCTATATCTTCTTTCGTTGCTAGCCCCTTTGCATCTATCATCATAGAAAATTGTTTCATCAATTCTCCGTAATCATTTTTTTTAACATCTTTTTCACCCATGTTTGAAAAGTCGCTCTCTTCTGTTTTACTTATTTTAATTTTTTTTTTTTAATTTTGGAGATGAACTACTTCTTTTTACAGTTTCTCTTTTTTGCTTTGGAGTTAATAAACTTTTGACAGCCTCTTTATTTGATTTTTGCATTTTTTATTCTATTAACAATCCCTTTAATTTAAATTTATTTTGCGAAAGCATTACATAAAATATCATATAAAATATTTATATAAAAGAATTTCTTAATTTATTCGAAATATAACTGTTTTTATTAGCGTATTATTTAGATGTTTAATGTCTTTAAACCCTTTTGTTTTGTATAAGTATTGTTTATGATGATACTTCAACTGCTTCCTAACTTTGAGGTAAATGGAACAACTAAATAATCAAACTTGAAGAAGTGATCAATGCAGAACTAGTGACATGTACAACCTCTGACTTATTTATGACGTTTATCTGTTTTATCAGATAACCGATAGATGTATACTTTTACACTTGATACGTCAAACCTACGCAATTACAAACGTAATTTACCAGTTCGTTAGACTACCTGTGCTTGTTAAACCGGCTTCCTTCTTCATTAAATATTTTTAGAGGTTTTTCAAAAATGGTGCGATAAAAAATTTTGAAACTTTCCATAGACACTACACAGCCTGCAATCTAACACTTTGCCAACTTTCATCAACTTTTTTTTCTTTTTTTTTTTGGCCTTGGCTGCAGAGACCATAGCCATGAGATATTGAGCCATAATCCAATGTCAGAAACGGAATCTGATTGAGAGAAAACTTAATAAAATTACCCTACTAATCTGAAATTGATCTGATGAATGAAAGGCCATATAGATGAATTAAAATGTGGAGATTGGAACATTAAATGAGTTCTCTATTCTTTCTAAAACTCTATTTATAATATTTACATCTATTTACACAGCATTCACTCTCTCGTTCACACTAGTACCGGGGTGCCAATCCCGGCTGAGGCCCAGCCCGTCTTGAAAATAGTGGCTCCCGATTATTTACAATATTTACATATTTACAAAGTACAAGAAGATGGCCGCAACGACCAGAAGTTGCCACCCCAGACCGGCATTGATCCCCCCACTTCATTCACACTCACGCACATCCATCAAATTACAAGTAAACTAAAACTATTCCTATCTCACACAACTGCAGTAACATCCATCCTAATAAATACAGTCATTCTTAATAAATATCAGGCACACACAAACATGCTTTGGAGTGGAGTACTCTATATTCCTCGCACCCCTTCATACCTAAAACTAATACCGTATACTAATGTAGTAGATTGTTTAGAAACGAGATAATAAAATAAATTATAAGAAATAAGTATATAAACAGCAATTCTCGAATGATTTCTCATAATCTGACATTGGTCATGACTATATATTTTTCAATAATTCTATACACCTCTATATTAACTTTTCCTTTGTAGCTAAAGGGTGCCGTAATCTTTGTAACTAAACTATCAAAAAATACTTTTCTTTCTATATCGTGTTCTGGGCATTCCATTGAAATGTGTTCTAGGCTCTCGTTTTCTCCGCAATAATGACAAACAGGTGAATTCTCTATACCTATTTTGTTCAAGTATCGTTTACAGATACCATGATCACTTCTGAGACTACATATAAAGCGACATAATTGTTTGTCTATAGGTGTATCGCTAAACCATGATTTTCGCCCCACTATGGGGTTTAATGTTTTATAAAACGAACCCTTGTGATTGTTAGAATAATCCCTCTGCCACTTCTCCAAACACTCTGCCTTGATGGATGTAAACATGTCTCTACAGGGTATTTTTATGTTTAGAAGTTCCCCCTCTTCCACAGCTCTCTTCGCTAACGTATCAGCTACTTCATTTCCATTAATACCGATGTGAGCCCTTATCCACACCAACCTAACGTTTTTGTCTTTATCTTTCAAGTTTTGCCAAATTGTCACTATTTCAGTCTCTAAATGGCTTACAGGGGCAAACAGCTTATAATTCTGTAATTTTGTTAGAATACTGCAATTATCAGTGAAGATTGTTATATCAGCAGCATTGAGTAATAGATCATATTTTAGTGCCTCTAATAAGGCAACCATCTCGCAGGTATGTACAGTTAAACACCCGGTAATTTTAACATCTTCATAACAATTTTCTGCGGGTCATAAAAATTACAACCGCATTTATTGTTCATTTCCGAACCGTCCGTGAATAATATATAAGTATCTTGCCATTTGTTATATACATCCTTCAGAAATGTCTTATTCACTATATCAGGGGATGTGTTTTTCAAGTCTTTCAGCTCTTGAATATCTATGGCTGTTGCGAAATTATATTCAGAGCCGAAAACTGGTATGCCGCGATCCTACTTCCTATCAATTTGCAACCCTAAGAATTTCACTTCATACACTACTTGGTATCTATTTTTTCCTAAAATTAATTGATTTTGTAGAGCGATATTTCTCTTACGTGAAAACACACACACTGCGCATTTTTCAGACGATATATTCATACCATTATTAAAACACCAATTATCCATTTTAGCCATCGCTTCATTCAATTTATTTTGACATTCTTGTATGTCACGGCTTGATGTATAAATACATACGTCATCTGCATATTGTATTATCTTGACCCCTGCTGGGAGGATTACTTCCAGATCTGTGGTGTAAATGGCGTAGAGTAAGCAGCTCAGGAACCCTTCTTGCGGAATTCCTATCCTGGCTACTATTGGTTCTGTTAACTTACTATTGATTTTCGTATATTACCCTTTCGGTCAAAATATTTATTACGTTTCTAATTATTTTAATGGGTATACCTAAATTTTCCATTTTATTTGCCAGAATTGGTATTATGACATGGTCATACGCGCCCTGAATGTCTGAAAAGATACCTACTGTGGATTTATCTAAAGCAAATCCTATCTGGATATCAGTTATTAACTTCCCTATAGCGTGCATTGTAGATTTTCCTTTGCGAAAACCATAGTGTGTCTCCGGTAGTTTATTATTACTTTCTTACCACCACTCTAGGCGGTTTTTAATTAACCTTTCATAAGTTTTAAGGACACACGACGAGAGGGATTCTTATGCGATTCTTATGCGATAAGAATCGCATAAGTTGGGCTGTTTATTCTTTTTAAGAATTGGGACCACTATGTATTCCTTCCATGACTCAGGGCACGATCCATTCTCCCAAATACTGTTCAAAATTAGCAATAAGGCAGAAAGTGAAAAATTGGGTAAGTTTCTTAAAATGGGATATGATATTTGGTCCTTACCCGGAGAGGTATTCACAGTCGTTTTGATGACGTTTAAAAGTTCATTAAAGAAAATTTATTAGTGAGAAAATGAGTCTCTTGACTCTCGAAGTGGAATGGTTATCAGCTGTGGTACATGGTCCGGAGCGAGTTGTTTAAGAAATTGACCTGCCCATGAGTGTGCAATCATAGGTTGGCTATTTTCTACTTGTCGATTTTTAATTTGTTTAATTCGATTCCAAACATTCTTAATAGGGGTGGCCCTATTAAGAGAATTGCAAAAATCGCGCCAAGATTTTTTCTTGGCCATTTGGCAATTAAGCAAAATACATTGTTAAATCAAAAACTGGAACATATACTATTTTATTAGCATCCCATTAAAAACCTCTCCTGTTGAGATATACTTCCTTCTTTCCTACCCCGTAGAGAAAAACAACCACCTCATGAGGCTTCATTAAAGATGAGTTATTCACGGCTACCTGTGAGGAAATCAACGGTGCTATATACTGTCACAACAAAACCAGTGTTAGAAATGACTATATTCTTCAAATCATTGCAAATATCAATCTCTTAGCGTGTAAGACTGTATATACTTCAAGTGCATCTTTTATTAAGTATATTCCTTTTGTAGATTATTATTTAAGTTTTAGAACCAATAGAATTATAGTAAGCAAAGATAACAATAATGACACTGTTTTCCTTACCAATACAAGTCTTATAAAATTAACTGAAGATGAAACCCTACTAGATAATTAAGTTATTCACATATATAAAGACTCTAAAGGCATATTAACAAATGCCCATGTGTTTACACATACCAACATAAATGTATCTTTTATAGATTTACATAAAATTACCTTAAACATGGAACCTCTAGAACTTTTAGAAGAGATCCCTAGTAATTCTGTATTATTACGTTGCAATTCTCATAGTTCTGTTGCTGTTGTCTCTCTTGTACTTCTGCTGTGTCCATAGAAAGAAGGTAAATCCACAGTTGAGCGCAACAAATGGATTCCAACCACAACCTACGCCTCGACTGCCATCACTAGCCTTGATCTCCCCTGGACTTTCTTGCCAATTGTCGCAGGAACTCCAAACTTGAGGAGGGAAGAGAGTTATGGCACTATCTACAGGAGACCAACCTTTAATGATTCAGCAGAAGCTTGCAACATATATATACTCCTATTTGTACAAAAGTAGGGCAGTTGCTTACTTACTTTGTTACATAGAGTGTTAGCCAGTAGTTAATTTAATGTATGTGTTATAAAATAAAACGTTTTAAAAAGGTTTTCACGGTCTATCACTCCATAACTTCAATATTTTTTTTTTGTTTTTTTTATTTAATTTAATGCAAGTCAGCATCTATAGTCATTGGCGCTCGGAGTATTCTCAGTGAACTACCGGCCTCCGGATGGTGTTTCCTGTCGTTACAGACAACACTGTCCATCACCAGAGGCTCCTAGGAAGAAAAAATCTAAGGGTAGCACTGCTGGACCAGAAACCGAGTCCATCGCGTGCGAGTACGCTAATCACTTAGCCATTCACTTCCCTATTTGTTTTTATTAACGTCAATTTGTTTTGTTTCAATCCGGTATTAGCCCCAAAAAATTGTGGGATTATGGATGCTCGCAGGTAAGGCTGCCTCAAAGGAAAAGCACCATAGCGTCTTGAAAGAATAGATAGCGTTAAAAATACGAAGATAGTTCCTTCAGGCTCATCAGCTTGCATTATACCTCACCACTCTGTTGTTAAGGCACAAGGGGTCAAACCATGTTACGCGTTGTCTTCGATGCCTCCTGCTCTAATCGCCTCTTGCTCTAAATGGTCACCTATTCTGTGGACCTAAACTACAATTTGACATAGGCGATGTCATTAGCAATCTGCGAATACATCAGTACGTATTCGTAGCCGACGAAGCAAAAATTTATCGCCAGATTCTGTTGTATCAAGTGATCGAATATCAACACATTTTATGTAGATTCCTCCCTTATGAAAGCATCCAGGAAAACGAATTGCGCACCGTCACCTATTGCAAGGAGGCTTCAGCATTGCTAGCCCCGAGGACCATCAGGCAATTAGTATATGATGAAGGTGCTTCTTACCCTCTAGCCTCAAGAGGCTACACATGCATGAAGACATATATGTGGGTGATATGCCACCAGCGTCATCGATAGCGGAGGTGTTCAATTAAAAAACGAACTCATTACTTTGTTATCCAAAGAAGGATTTCATTTAAGCAAATGGGCATCCAAAACTCAGAGTTACTGAATATCCTAAAAGAAGATCAAACAGGCAACTTCTGCATAAGTTTTACGCGATGTAGGTCACTCTATCAAGGTACTGGGCATACAGTGGAACACTAGAGATAATGTCTTCTCATATGAAATATGCACTCCCCCATCAAGAGGGCAACTTCATCTTCAACTTCAAGAGGTATTGCACGCATATACGATCCATTGGTATATCTGCCCCCCGTTAACTTTTATGCTAAAACACTTCCACAAGATTTGTGGAGGTTGGGGCGAAATCGGTCCTTCTGAAGTTATTAGCAAGTGTCAACTCTTTTTTGGTCAGCTCAGCTGCTTATATAAGATAAAGCTTCCTCGCCATCTAACGTCATCGGACGCAATGCTGCAAAAAATCGGCCCCCAAAAATTGTGGGATTATGGGTGCAAGCACAACAGTTCAATAAACAATAAGAGTAGAAAACTTTAACGCTTTAATAGTAAACTTATATAAGTATTGCCATCATCCAATCTGATGACCTTAATTTAAGAACTCATCCAAATCAATGAGCCTAATTCAATGATGACGTCATATCTTAAGACATTGGTGATTATGTGTAAAAATGTAAGAACGCAAACTCAAATAATATGAGAATATTAAGTAAACTATTGGTTGGACAACAATTAGCATACTAATCCATTTAACATCATTTTCAATAAAAATGGCACCTTGCAACCTCTATGCAAGGGGCTATGATACTAGTCTTGGGGGTTGCAAGAGCGCTGCTGCCATCATCCAATCTGATGACCTTAATTTAAGAACTCATCCAAATCAATGAGCCTAATTCAAAGATGGCGTCATCACATCATCCAAATCGATGACTATTAAATTATAAATATATAAATAAATTATAAATATAAATAAATTATAAATATAAATAAATTATAAATTAAATTATAAATAATTAAATTATAAATATAAATAAATTATAAATTAAATTATAAATAATTAAATTATAAATATAAATAATTTATAAATAATTAAATAAAATGAAATAAAAAAGTTGTTTAACCTGGATCGAACCTTAATTGTTGAGTTAGAAGTCGGTGATGCAAACCACTAGACCAAAGCGGTCACTTAGTTCTTGGTAGTAAATTATCATATATAAGTATGTGACCCTTGGGAACATATCTTTTTTATTATTTCACATTAGTTAACAACAATTATAGGGCATTTTTAACATATCATTTAATAATTGATAGACAATTGAAATGGTGATTATGTAATTGATATATCAACACAATAAACATTATTACCAATGTGGGTAGGAGAACAATAAATAAATAAGTTACAAAACAACAAGCAAACTAATTGAGGTATAAGTAAAACAAAATGGTTTACAAGGTATTTTAACATTATTTAACAACAATTTAATAAAAAAAAGGCGATTATATGAGAATAGACAAATAAATTAAAACACATCATCATAGACACACAAAAACAAACAAACTAGTGGTAATTATGTATGTGAAAACATCATAAACATAAAAAGAATGTAAGAATAGTGGGGGGGAACAAACACAACATTTACTTAAGTGCAAATAAAATTAAATCATTATATATAGCAAACTAATTGAGGTATAAGTAAAACAAATGGTTTATTTAAAATATCTTAAGACATAAAAATAAAAAAAGAATGTAATTATATGACAATAAGGTAAAACAAGTAAAAATTGTCATATCTAAAAACACAATATTCATTATATATAGCAAACTAATTGAGGTATAAGTAAAACAAATGGTTTATTTAAAACATCTTAAGACATAAAAAAGAATGTAATTTTATGACAATAAGTTAAAACAAGTAAAAATTGACATATCTAAAAACACAATATTCATTATATATAGCAAACTAATTTGAGATAATACAAATGGTATATTTTAAAAAACCACAGCAAAATAATCATTATATATAGCAATTGAGGCATAAATAATGACAAATATGTGAGGTGAAAAATGAAACATCTTAAGACATTGGTGATTATGTGTAAAAATGTAAGAACTCAAACTCAAATAATATGAGAATATTAAGTAAACTATTGGTTGGACAACAATTAGCATATTAATCCATTTAACATCATTTTCAATAAAAATGGCACCATGCAACCTCTATGCGTGTTTAAATGTTATATATATATTAGAAGTAAAACCATTGGTTTATTTAAAACGTCTTAAGACATTGGTGATTATGGTGGGGGGTAAAAATAAACAGTTAATTTTACATATCTTTTAAGTTGGTGTTGGAGCCTAAATAATAGCTCATGGCGATTGAATAAACTTTGCAAACGATGTAATTACATGGCATTTAGTGAATATGTGAGAAAAGTGGGTTAACAGAAAAATTGACATATCCAAAAACACGGCATTTTCCTAGGTTCAAATAATACAAAATGACGTACCAGGGCGAAAAAATAATGCAAAATGCGTCTTAAACATAAAAAAAGAATGTAATTATGTGAGAATATTAATTGGTGGTGGGGGACGGCATATATTAATATCGTTTAAAAAAAAAATGACACCTTATACAAACACCTCTATTGATACAATTATAGAACATGTGTTTAAATGTTATATATATTAGAAGTAAAACAATTGGTTTATTTAAAACATCTTAAGACGTTGGTGATTACAGTAAGAACACAAAGTAAACTATTGGTTGGGCAGCATATATTAACATCATTTTCAATAAAATGACACCTTGCAACCTCTATGTGTGTTTAAATGTTATATATATTAGAAGTAAAACGTCTTAAACATAAAAAAGAATGTAATTATGTGAGAATATTAATTGGTGGTGGGGGATGGCATATATTAATCTATTTAACATCATGTTTCAAAAAAAAATGACGCCTTATACAAACACCTCTATTGATATAATTATAGAACATGTGTGTTTAAATGTTATATATATTAGAAGTAAAACATCTTAAGACAGTGGTGATTATGGTGGGGGGTAAAAATAAACAGTTAATTTTACATATCTTTCAAGTTGGTGTTAGAGCCTAAATAATAGCTCATGGTGATTGAATAAACACCTCTATTGATGTAATTACATGGCATTTAGTGAATATGTGAGAAAAGTGTAATATAAATGCTTAAACGTACCCTATAAACATCACTATACCACATAATGGAGGTGAGAATAAGGTAGAAATAATACAAATTAATTGACACAACTAAAACACAACATTTTAAAGAAATAGTACAAATTAATTGACATATCTAAAACACAACATTTTAAAGAAATAATATAAATTAATTGACATAACTAAAACACAACATTTTAATATTAAAAAAAACCTATATATATATAATCAAGCTAATGTGAGATGAAAAAAAGAATGTAATTATATAAGAATAGCCGGGGAAAATAAAAACACAACATTTTCTTAGGCGCAAATAAAATTAAATCATTATATATAGCAAACTAATGTTTTTTGATACAATTACTTAACCTAACATTTTAAACATACAGAAATATTAAGATTGAGTAGGCTGAGGTAAATTTTACATATCTTTTAAGTTGGTGTTAGTTTAAATAATAGCTCATGGAGATTGAATAAACCTTGCAAACGATGTAATTACATGGCATTTAGTGAATATGTGAGAAAAGTGGCCTAAACGTCACAGAAAAACACAGCATTTTCTTAGATTCAAATAATACAAAATGACATAACTAAAACGCAACATTATATATAACAAGGGCGAAAAAATAATACAAAATGGTATATGTAAAACATCTTAAACATAAAAAAGAATGTAATTATATAAGAATAGTGGGGGAAAATAGAAAAACACAACATTTTCTTAGGCATAAATAAAATTAAATCATTATATATAGCAAACTAATTGAGGTATAAATAATACAAATGGTATATTTAAAAAACACAACATCATAGACACATAAAAATATTAAAATAATCATTATATATAGAACCAATTGAGGTAATAAAGCTAATGGTAATTATATGAGAATAGGGTGAAATTAAAACATGAAAATTGATATATCTAAAAACACAACATTTTCTTAGGCGCAAATAAAATTAAATCATTATATATAGCAAACTAATGGTAATTATGTGAGAATAGGGTAAACCAACTTATTATTCTATTACAATTATCTAACACCATTTTAGACACAAAAATATTAAAATCATGCCAATT
>JAAEAF010006550.1:69045-94337 GCA_011037195.1 Triatoma infestans | reverse complement strand
AGTGGGAGGACCCCAGTTCGAGTCCAGCGTATAACTGATAAATTTTATATTTGTTTAAAAAATGTTAATAGTAAAGTAGGTGCTTCCGCCCCCGTCCACGACACCTAATTTGGTAGTTGGACGTTAAGCCCGCCTGAAAAAATAGGCATTACTTTACTTTACTAAAGTCATTGTGTTCCGCAAAGGCGGTAAACTGGCTGCTAATGAAAAGTAAAGATGAATGGCAAGAGTTTAGAGGGGGCAAATTATTATAATAATTTGGGCATGACGTTGACTCCTCTGTCAGGGCTAAAAAATCATTTTTTTGAAAATTTAAATCAAGCTAAATTTGCTCTGAACATTTCCTATAGCAGATTAATTAATGGAAATGAGATACCTCTCTCAAAAAAGTTAGATGTGTTCCGTTTTGCAGCTCGGGCGATAATGTGTATCGCGGCTCAGGTCTGGGGGACATCAGAGTTTTGGGGAGGTGGAAAAATCGAATTTATTCTTTTTTAAAAAATTATTTTCACTACCGTATAATTCTCCTAATTCTATCATATATTTGGAAGCAAATGTTTACCCCATATTTTTTCATACACTAAGCTTCACCTTAAATATATTAAAAAAGTTCTATTATTGTCAGACCATAGATGGCCAAAAATACTAGCTAAAGAAATAATTAAACACAAATTGTATTGGCTTGGAGAAAATTTGAATCTGTTTACTGGTTTAGGACTGCACCTTGATTATGTAACTTTAGATGTAACATTGTAACGATAGTAATAATCTGAAAATATGAAAGTATTTTTAAAGTAGCGTGGCCAGTTAATTATCTAAATTATAATGTTGCACGTAGTGAAGATCGAAGAAAATGCGCATTATGCAATTGAATGTATAGAGGATATAAGCATTATCTGGACCAGTGGTTCCCAAACTTTTTTGACCCATAGACCATTTTATATAGTCAAAACTTGCCCACGGACCCCCCCTCCCTCCTTGAAGTGAAAAAGCTACATAAATGCATAGTATAAAAATTACAAATTTAAAAAAACATTTTGTTGCAGAAGTATTTATTGAAATTATAACTATTGTTTAAAATAAAAATAAAAATTAATGACTTGGATGAACGTGATGTATTTATGTCCGGCTCAATGTTTGTGAGTAGCAACCGCAAATCCCCGCGAGCACTAATTTCTAGTCGGTTTCTTTTTTTTGTGATGAGGTTCATAACAGCACTGAATCTACGTTCTACCAAATAGGAAGACGGGGAAGCAGTCAACAACTTCTGTACAATAACCCATAATGCAGGATATAAAATTGGGATCTGTTTTTGTATCCAGAATTTGTGGTATCCTTGTTCAAACATTGGTTTAAGTTCTTCATTTGTGGATATTTCAATAAGCTGCTCCTGTATTAGTATGGATTCATCTGTGTTTGGGATCTGAGTTTGTCCACGCGCAAAAGGGTTCAACACCCAGTCGGGAATATCCATGTGAAGAATGTCTTCAAATCTTTGGTTCAGGTCTGCATGAAGAGCCGTTAAGTGTTGACAGTAAGCAAGCAAATCTTCATCTCTATTTTGCAATTTCGAAAGATTTGGAAACTGAGAACATTCTCCTCTTCCCAAGTTTTGTTTGTACAGAAAAAGTTTTGCAACAAACGCAGATATTACGCTTTTAGTTTGATTAAATTTAATTGGTCACCTTGTAGTTTCAAATTAGTTTCGTTAAATTTGGCAAATAAATCAGTCATATAGGCTATGTCACTTTTTGAGTTAATTAAATTGTGTCGCAAATCATTGTCTTTGCTTTCCAGGAATTCCAACACTGAATCAAAGAGCGCATAAAATCGATTTAAACATGCACTTTTAGATAACCAACGTACTTCTGTGTGAAGTAGTAAACGATTATAGTCTTCGTCATTTTCCAAACAAAGTTGAGCAAATAATCTCTCATTGAAGGCATTCCTTTTGATTTTATTAACTGCTCTAATGACATAATCTAGTGATCCATGCAAACGTTCACTAAGATTTTTTGCGACTAAATGATGTCGATGAATGACACAATGTATTGAAAATACATTCGGTACAGCTTGTTTTAAGTATGCCAGAAAGCCTCGGTATCTTCCTACCGAGTTGTACAATACTGCTAATTTCAATAATAATAAAAATGGATCACAATTTTATTATTTTATATTAAACCTTGCGCGGACACCATGACGTTGTTCAGGGACCCCCAAATCAATTTTAATTTTCCACGGACCCCCTGAATGATACCGGGGACCCCTGGGGGTCCGTAGGGACCACTTTGGGAACCACTGATCTAGGAGTCTGCCCGGTTCTATCCGAGTTTTGAATTGGTTACCTTGTTAAGAAGAATTCAACGCGAAGGGAAGTGTTTGATACATTGAATGGTGAACAATTTATTTCTCTATCACCTGTCAGCGTATAAATATAGATTATACCTTGTCCAAGAGTTTAATTATTGAGCTCAATCGATACCATATTTTTGCTATGTATTGTAAAATTATTCTTGTTCTTGTTTGATTGATTAATTTATATGAAACGAGAAAAAATGATTATTATATAAAAAAAAGAAAACTAGTGGTTATTGTAATGATATCAATGCGTTTGATTTGGTTTGTATGTAATATCAATTTTCCTTTTAAGAAAGCAATTCTAGACGACGGTATATTGATACCAGCCTAAATATACTTTACAGGTTATTTACATTTCTTTTTCTGTATTTGTTGTATATAAATAAAGCATTCTATTCTATTCTTAATCTATCCCACCCGCTGAGGGTTGTGTTGGATTAGATCTAGTATAATCTTCCAGGCTTCCCCAGCCATTGTTAAGTAAAACAGTGTTGTTTCAGTTTTAGAGGCGACAGCACCTGAAGAAACCTAGTGTAATACAGGCGAAACGTCGGTTTACAAAAACCACTGGCGCGGTCTCAACCCGAAGACCTAAGTGGTTTTGATATAGAAAGGATAGTTGTAATAAGGGGGTAATGGCGCATGAGGCGAGCCTCCCGTCGAGACGTCGAGAACAATCGATACAGTGACTGAGCATCTCGATTAGAATACTGAGATTAAGACGTTGAACTCATTTCCAAGATTTAGACTATATTATCAAATAAATGTTTTAATGTCAGAAGTAGAATTTATTACAACATATTACAAAAAAAAAATTAATTATCATTTTCAATTGCCATTTTTCAAAAAAAAAACTGTGCTGCTACAAATCGATTTTTTATTATTAAAACTGAAAATAAATTAAATTTTGATTGATTTATTAAAAATATTTTATGACAAGATATAAAATAACTTGCTAACTATTTCACATATTAGATAATTCCAACCTTGAATGTCAACTTTAAGAAATATATTTTTTGTGTTGTACGATATTATAGACCGCTACCAATATTTTTTTACTGTGAGATTTGTTAATCATAATTGTGTATGTAGAAAAATAAATAAATAAATAATATTCAGTAAATGTTGAATGTTGTCTTTCTAAAAACATATATATATATTTTTTTTTTTAACAAATGAAAATTACACTGATTTTATTTCATTTCAAATGAATAATATGTGGAAATCAATGTGACAGTATTGCAATTGGTATTATTATAAATAATTAAATATTTATTGGTAAAGTGTAAATTTATTTTCTAGGTGTGGCCCCGTTTATGAAGAGAACTATATATATTTTTTTAATAAATTCTATTTTTTTTAAATAGATAATTATTATGTATTATTGATATTAATTTAATTTGTTGTGGTGGTTGGTTCGGCAGAGCTGGAAAGCATCAGAGACATTTTCCGTGGTAGCCTGCTTCATTTTGTGGTCATCGATCGGTTTCGGGCGTTCGCCGTTTCAGGATGTGTTTTTTTAGACCGTGTGGACAAACACAGACTCGCACAGAGCTAACTTAGTTTCACACTCACACTCACACCCGAAACCGGTCGATGACCACAAAATGAAGCAGGCTACCACGGAAAATGTCTCTGATATTAATTTAATTATTTGAAAGTACTTTGCTTAATAATTTTTCCGATTAACTGTTATCTGTTGATCATTTAGCATTTTTTTTTCATAATTATTGTTAATTTTTCTGTTTTTAATCCCTGTAGAACAGGAGTAATTCCAACCCAGGCACCAAAGCGAATTTTTTCCCTATTAATTCCCTGTAGCTAATATTAGAAGAAAATCAGTTCATATTAAATAGCGTTACAATCAATGGGTGGCAATTTTATTAAATAATTAAAAAAAAAAAAAAGTGAACATTCCCACGGCTGTCTCTTCGAGAAAATCACAAACTTCTGATAAATTCATTCATTAAAGTAGAACATCCGGTTAAGGAATTTTGACAGATAACTTCTTGTCGTATCTCAACCATGATGGTACCCCCGAAACGAAATGCCAAGTTTGTAGTTTCTCCGCTCTTTTGGTATTTGAGTTATGCTATTTACATACAGTCAGTCATAGACACACATTTATTAAAACTTCTATTCGGAACGAGGGGACCTCAAAACCTGTATTTCCGTGGAAAACTTAATATCAAAAATCTGGCTCCAACTCATACATGCTTTTATCAACAGTAGGATTTTTGTTAGGTTAGCGATTCTTGAACACTTATATCTATCTCTCCAATAAATTCGGAAATTAGTCGGTTAATGTAGGAAATCTCTGCAGAAAGTAAATTTCAATAATGGTACAATTCGTTTATCATATGCATAGGATTTTTGTTTTCAATGGTTTTGTTGCTTTTTGTGATTTTTCGTGATTTTTCCTTTTAGGTTAGAATTTTTGTTGTTTTTTATTGGTTTGTTACTTTTTGTGATTTTTCGTGAGTTTTGTTGTTAGGTGAGGTTAGGATTTTTGTTGTTTTTTTTTTGTGATTTTTCGTGATTTTGTTGTCAAGATTTTTGTTGTTTTTAATGGTTTGTTGCTTTTTTTGTGATTTTTCGTGATTTTGTTATCATGATTTTTGTTGTTTTTAATGGTTTGTTGCTTTTTTGTGATTTTTCGTCATTTTGTTGTCATGATTTTTGTTGTTTTTAATGGTTTGTTGTTTTTTTTTGTGATTTTTCGTGATTTTTGTGGTTAGGTTAGGTTATGTTCTGAACAAGATCAATAAAACTCAAACAAACATAGCTCATAATAATAAAATCTTGTGTGAAACACTCACACGATATTCAATTACCACAATTATATGAATTTCATTCACAAAATTACAAGGTTTACAAAAGTTCTTTGAATTTGAAACAGGTGTTAGGAGTTGAACATGTATACCTCAGTATGTGTGTGTCTTGTAAGGCAACGCCCTCTGTCTCTTTCAACAAAACTTGTAGCAGTAGTCTTAAATTAATTCCTAATTGACACAAAATACCTCCCCCAAAAATAATTTTTTACCGGAAATATGTTGCAGTTAGTAAATCCAACATTAAAGGAAATCGTTGTAACCGTTTTGGCGAAACATATATATAAAAAAACAAAAACAAAAACTTAAAACCCAATTCTGAAATCTTACTACCGGTTACTGAAATATTACTTCAAAAGAAATTAAATAGAACTATTTCCCCACCAAAAAAACATATAAATTGATAAGTAGTTATGCGTCTTGATAGTAACCAAAGTTTAAAGATAATCGTTGGAGCCGTTTTCGATTTTCAAAAAGAAAATTGCGGAAACATATTTAAAAAAAAAAATAATTCAGTAATGTCGCATTTCCGGTTGACACAATTTTGTCCGAAACATCTGATGCAGTTTTCTCAGAAACACCAAACAATTTTCTCAGAAAAAATTTCGAATGAAAATGATAGATCTATATGTTTGTATTTAGGCTTAAAAAGTTTAAAGAAAATCGTTGCAGCCATTTTTCGAGAAAATTCCAAAAAAAATATCTGGAAAAATCCACTGAGTAAAAGTGCGAATTGAGTCAAGTTTGAAACTTCCTGCGACATTTTTTTTATTTTGTTTTGTTTTTCAGCTGTACTAGTCTATATACATTGGAACCGTTTTCGAACCTGAAAAAAAGTAAAAAGGAAAAAAAACTTCTATTTAAATAAACCCAAACTGCTTAAAATCAATATTTTTCAAAACCGTATCGAAAATTTGACATGATCGCAATAATTCCTCTTACTAAAAGCAGTAATAGAATTAAAAACACTATTTGATATTAGCCATGGTATCAACTATAATAATTATTCTAATATCACTTGCATGTAATGTCATTTAAGTATCGTTAACAAAACAAAATACTTTTTAGAAGAAAAGACTAAATTACTAGATGATAATTTTCGTATTATTCTCTTATGTAAATTAGAACCAATTTGCTAATCTAACCATTTGTAACAATTACCCAGCTTAAAGCTATCGTAATAAGTTAAGGTCACTATTCTGTCTTAAGTATAAATACCACAAAGATTTTTTTACGTTTAACAATATTTGCGTATCAAATGAAGCATGTTACTTATCTACAAAAAACATTAGCGCAAATAATCAAATCATCAATTGATTCGCCAAACTTTTCATTATAAATTGAAGTGGTAATTAATATCTTCTGCAAGCGGTGTATATAATATTGTCAGCAATGTCTTTTGCAAATAGTATATTATTTTTGTCTTAGTTTTGTTAATTCATCCAGCATTTTTGTTTATCTTAAACATATAACACTAGTTTGCTATTCTAAATACAGTTTTATATTATGTATTCTTATGGTGGAGATAATAATTTAAAAGATAAATAATGAATAAGATAAATAAGATAATGTTATCCTTTGATTGTATAAAGAGTTGTGGACGATACACAGGTTGTTTGTTAAGAGTAATTAACAAAGAAAAAGGAGAACAAACTGATCTCTCTCCTTCCCTTTATTTCTTCTCCTTTTTCCACTTCTTCTTCTTCTTCCCAGTGTTCTTCAGTAGGCCCTATTTACTGGTAATGGCTGGCTGGTTTGTATATAACTTGAATGTGACTGTTCCTACTATCCAATATGAAAAACTAGTCGGTTACCACAACCACAAGACTGAGACCGGTCTTTCTCATTGCATCTTCTCTTTATTTCTCTCTTTTTCAAATATATATATATATATACAACAGATTGCACAAGATTTTCTCTTCTTTTCTATTCTTTTCTTCTTGTTCTTCAACTCTCTGCATGTCCTTTAATTTCATCGTATAACTTTACTATCTTTTCTTTCACTTTTAAAAAGGAGCCATAACTTTTTTTTGTAATCCTGTATTTCATAACTTGGACAGCACTAACTGGTATTAATGGTAACGTTACTGCTTATTAATATAAAAACCTAATTAAATTCTACTGGGTTTACATTTCCTTTTTTGTTTTTTATTTCTCTATGAAATTCCAACATAACTAAACTTATATTATTTTTCCAAGTTTGCTTCATGATTCTGTAGAAAAAAAATAATAAAATCATCTTTTAATTGGATAAATGTAAAAAGAAAAATTAAGCTTCCCCGGCCCTCCCACGTAATAACTTCAACTCTCTAATACAATTTCCATAATTTAAGCTCAAGTATATCAAGTAATCCGATAAGATTCTGGTCAGTCTCATACAACTCAGATTATCAAGACGTTGCTGTTTAGGACATCATACTTTAGAAAAAAGCTTGCAATAGTAAAATAAATTAGCAAATACGATGAAACAAAAATCCCGTAAGACTATAATTTTCACGAAAGGTAAAAGTATGAAAGGAAAATGATGATTTGTTAAATAGTATAAATGAGAACACATGCAACTCAGTCCCAAAATTCCCAATTAATAAGTGAACTTCTGGGTAAGGAGTGATGAGGGTGTAGGGGAAGAACGAAATGGAAAAATAATAGTTTTGGAAAATAGTTTAGTAAAATAATTTGGTGAAAATTAGCTAGTTCAAATAGTGTATTTTAGTGATGGGGATACAGCCAGGTACTACAATCTAGGTCAATGCAAACCAAGAGACAAAGGGCAAGAAATAGTTAGGGTAAAACAATAAAACTCCGTCTAGACATACCAACAAAGAATTTGAAAGGATTTGAACTATGAAGAAAGTATATTCCTTCAACAGTCTGAAACAGACATTCAAGCCGGAACGCTTGTTTCAGGAATCGCTCTCTTAAACTCAGTGCCAGTGATAGAGACTAACATTTATTCTAGATTAACAATTGATTTGTTAAGCTTATAATTGTGATATTGTAAAGTAACTTAATTTCACTTGGAGAATATATCTATTTTAAAAACAGTGTGCTCTCTTGATTATTTCTGATACTTCTCTCTCTCTTAAAACTTACAAACACAAGCCCTTTACAAAACCGCTCACGCCACAAGCTACCACTACACTACAATAACAGCACACCAAAAACATTTCAAGTGCATAGATAGTAGGGTGACCGAGTGATGAATGATTACTGTTGGTAACTTGATGAATGTAGAAATAGTAGGCTGTTGTGAGTCGTTTGAAGAATGATGTGACTGGTACGAACTCTTGCTTGTTCTAATGGTGGTGAATTGGTGTAGTGATTCTTTCAAAGTTGAAGTTAATGTAGCGACGGATCTTCCTTTATCCGTTACGGTTATCTAGATTGGTTTATCTAGTTTATTTAGATGGTTGGCTTTCATTCAGTTTCTTTTTCCGCTAGAGACAGCTTCTAGGTAGAAGATTGGCTATCGAATATGAAACCCAATTGCTAATACATTGTAGTTAGCGTTATGCGGGTGTAATGCGTAGTTGATGTGCGCTTGGAGGTTGAGTAGTGGCGGCTGCTAATGAAACAATTGAGTCCAGCTTTTGTGTTGTGAATATTCTGGCAAATGGTTCCATATAATGGGTCCAGTTACGATTATACCATTTATTGAAAAATCAGACACAAACTCATTTCTTAAGTCGCATGAGAAAGGAACTAAATAATAGATAGGCGACCTCAGAATTAAGTCCAGTCTAAACACTGTGCAGTGAGGAAGGCCGTATAAATTATATAAAATAATTTTATGAACTAATGGAAGAATATACAATGCCAAACGTGCTAATAACAGATCCATTGAGACAGTTAATCTACCAGTATAATCTGAGATCCATTGTCAGATCAAAGGTATCACCATTCCCTCAGTGAATTCTGTTTCTTGTAACCGATCTGTATCAAACTTCTTCATTATGTAGATAATTGCTGAGCAGTGTTAAGAGTCCGGGAATATGCGAACCAATCATTACAAGGCTGCGTATGAAAAAAGGAACCAAATTGATTGAATAGTTAATGTAATCTGTACATGCAGCAGTTCTAGAAATAATGATAAAAAAATAGTCTAAGAAGTTAAATTACGACTTGTTTCTTCAGATTTCTTTACAACTTATGCAAACTTTTTTTCAAAATGTAGAAACATCAATACTAGAACCATATTAAGTTAAGATTTTTCAAAGAACACAATTTCATTCATCTTTTAGTGTTAAATGAGATAAATTTTTGTGAGAAAATTTAAAAGGTGACAAAAGAAATTAATAGAATGTTTACCTGTCTGACCAGCAGAGGGCGTCTTCTCTATACCTGAAAAATAATACTTTATATTAGTACATAAGTCACTTAGAAACATTTCCAAAAACTAATATTCAATTTAATATTATTATTCAGTTTAAAATAAAGGTCACAAACGACATTAAGGAAATAAAACAATGTGAAAAATGTCACTTCTTTGAATGATACTTCGATCGTAAAAACAATAAATCGATAATTGTACTAAAGCAATTAAATATTCTAATTGGTAACTTTAATGGATTCTTCTAATGAAATATTGTCCATATTGAGGATTTAAACCAATAGAGTTGTAAAGAAGGTTGTTTGAGTAGAATATTTAGCCGTTCTAGAACTGTACAGGAATACATCTAGAGATAGTGTGCCCAGTCGAGTCGCACCAATTGCCGGTAATTCTAGCCTTCCCTTGTTGCCTGCAATAATTGGGAGGATGTCATGTATCATCCAGTATGTCCACTACCAACACTTCTTAACTTATGTATTATCATCACACACGGGCACACTAACATATGTAATATGTGTTGCTTTTGACATAACTAGGCCAACATATTTAGGTGTTTCTTCTCTTCCCCTATTAAAGTGTTCCAATGATCCTTTATATTTTATTCAAACTATTATCAAATAGCTTATATTTTTAATATTGCCTAGGTCATTATCGTTTCTTTGGGAAATTAGAAGAAAAGGCAAAAATTATCGCAAGAAGAGAGCAAAGAAATTTTTCTTACACACGCAACAATAGATAAGAACCTCAAAAACAACAATCCTTGCACGTTCTGTTTTATTTAATCTTCTTATAGGAAGTATCGATTGAAGGAACTCGTTTTTTTCTTCTTATCTTCGTTATACTTATAACTGATATATTTTTCAGTTATACTCAAATAACTTTTTATATTACCCCAACTCAAGAAGAATTTTGCTAACAATATTCGGCAATAAAGGGAAAGTCATTATGTTCTTATCCAATTTTGTTTACAAAATTATTTATGCCAATTAATATCGAAATAGTTAGCAACATAATAACATCATCATTTTGATAACCATTTTTGAACGCTACCACTTTACAGAGTTTTATGTTCAAAGAAATCTTCCATTAGCGACAAATATCGCAACTATATGATAAAAATTGGGTAATAAAAGATAAATATTATTAGCCATGCTGGTTGAAAAAACTAATCTGATTAAGTGCATTTTTATATCCTTAAGTTCTCAACAAAGAACTAATCAAATGAAATGACCATCAATTTACTATAGAATTGACCACACTCATGTAGTTTTGTAGAAATAATGGTTCAGATAACTATAAACATCCTAGATTAACCTTATCTTCGAGGATGAAGCTGTTCAGCTATTGCCTTAGCAGTCTTAAAGATTAGTCTACTCCCTGTGCACAAACACTTGATGCTAAAGAAGAGTATCATAGGTTGATCATTAGGATACTTAGTTGTTGAAATACTTCAAAACAAATTCTCCTTAGACTACAGGTGAACAGAAGCTCCCTGGGAAGCAGCAAAAGCGAGTTTGACAGTGGTATGTCCTCGAGACTCCTTAAGAATCCGCTTTTTTAAAATAAGTATGTTTTTTTTTTACTCTCCCGTACGAGGAAGTATTACGATTCGTGTCAAATTTTGTATATCCAGTTTTCATCGGAAATACGTTTTGAGATCTCATTTGAGTCCGAAAAAGTGGTTTTTAGAAAAGGTCTGTTTGTGAGAATATATTATATATATCGCATAGCTCATAAACGATAAAACGCAGAAGGTTCCAATTTGATATTCTGTTTGGGGACCCCCATGGGATCCGACAGAAAGTTATCTGTCAAAATTTCTCAAGCAAAGGATGGCTACAACGATTTTCTTTAAACTCTGTATATCAACCGCACATATAATATTTGCTATCAGTTTTATTCGAAATATTTGGCCGAGCAAATTCGTTTAAGGGGACTTTTGGAGGAGAGGTGGGATTATGTTTTCTTATTTTAGTTAATTATACAACTCTGTCATCTAAATAATATTAATTAGAATTAAATATATTGCTTATTAAGTTATAGCTTAAAAAAAATGAAATTTGTATTAGATTTAAATAAAATATAACAAAAAAAATCAACAAAATATTGTAATGCTGAAGAAAATGCAGTTCCGTTAGATAAACGTTAACAGAGGTCTTTACTGCTAGAAGAAGATATTTACAAAGATGATCAAGACAAGACAATCACCCTACTGTGATAATGTTGCACCAGTCGGGAAGAGAGAGTGGTGGTCAAATTACATTACTGGTGTAATAATGTGTCGGCCACAAAAAGGGAACACTCTGGGCAACAACTAAAATGGGTCTTGTGACAGTTATAAAAGGTACTAAGTATTGTTTAAGTACTAGTTTAGGTTCTTAAGAGAGTATTGGGGAGTGATTCTGTGCTTTGATTAGACTCGCACAGTTTACCGCATTAATCCTATAAAATGTACGTAAGTACATTACTGTCTCAGTAAGTAAACTAGCGGTCAGGATATTACTTAAGAAATCTACACAAAGTTAATCTAATCTCATTAAACTCTCTTGACAACTTTTACGGTAAATTTATCGAAGAAAATGCAATTCAATCTAATATTTGTGACTATCTCCTTCTTTTTTTTTCAAATGTAATCCTATTGTTTAAGTTGGAAATTAAATTCCGGCTGAGCGAAATGGACAGCAGAGTTCTATCTTCAATTATCAATTGAACTTTATCTGGATAGTATGTAGAATAATGACATAATAAATAAATTAGGATGTTTAAATATTAAACATTTTTACTTTCCCTGGATCGTTAACATTTTCGAAATTGATTTTTTCACCGGAAATAGACGTTTGAAGTTCCCTGAGTGCGAAAAAAATTATTTTAGCGAATTGTGTGTATGAACATAATATCTCAAAAAACACAAAAGCCGCAGGAAGCTGCGGATTCTTCTGATACTTCCTACACACACATAAATACTTATCACTTTTATTTGCAATATTTTCCTGGGAAATTTGATTTTTTGTGGTAGTTCGGGGGGGGGATAACGTGCTCTCCTCTAAAATATCATTCAATATATTGATCCCTTCATTTATATACATTATAAATTTACATTAGAACCATTGTTAGAATTCCAAATTTGAATTAAATCTTTCTCCAAAAATACAAGTTTACAGTGTAAGTTTTTGTGATTTTGGAATTTTCTCGAAAACGTTTATAAGGATTTTCTTTAAACTTGAATTGCTGACTGCACAGACAATAACCTATCACTTTTACTTGAAATTTTTAGAGAATTATCCGGAATTTACGACAAATTTTCAATTTTCTTGGATTGTTGAATACGTAGATAGGTCCGCAATGCTGTCAACCGCATACAAGCAATCCAGTGTGGCGCGTGACAGAAATATTAAGGTAAAGTCAACAATCTACACGAATTGATATCCTTATCCTGATGATAGATGAGAATCCGAAACCGGTCAGGAACGAGAAAAGCAACTTGCTTGCTACTACGAATAAAATCCCAGATTTCATTCATTTTAATATTGTTGTCCGTCTCTTTCGCTAGGTTAGTACTTATCCCCCCCCCGCCCCACCCCTATATGTTAGGCCCAATTAATAAATTTGATGTTTCAAAAATTAATCACTTTTATATATAATTTTTTTTTTTTTTTTTTTATTATATTTATAGATTTTTTTGAGGAAAGTAGCGCACTGCGCCGTGAAAGATTATGCTCTCGGAGCCTTCTGAATGCAATGCCAGCCTTCTGGTAATATTCTCTTCTTACAGAAAACAAGTGTCCTATATCGGGCAGTGAGTTGTAACAGGCTCTTAGAAAGAGAAAATCCAAGGACATTCTTCCCATATATCCCTTTTCCTCTAAGTTCTGAGGGGGATCTTTCAAGACCGTACCTACCCGCTTGGGGTTTACCGGTACCCCGTTGCAAGCAAAGGGTTCGTTTAACTAGAAGGGGGTGTCACTACCATGGAAGGACATTTAGTGCAATACCCGATCATAGCAGAAGTGCCGAAAGCACCCCACCTTGACCCAATTAAGGGCAGGTTGAGATACGCTCAACCAGCGCGCAGAGTGATCCCACATGGTGGTCACACTCCACTCCCAGAAGCTAGAGAAGGCACGCCCTAGCAGGCTCTGGTAAACCGCGCACAACCAGCAAATGCGCTTCTAGCTACGGGCTGCACCGGGGTTTAATTCATATCGAGTCTCCTCCCGCTATGACCTCGGTCATTGAAGTTATTGGTTAAACGCGGCTACGCCAAGTACATTCTTTCCCGTATAGCCCTTTTCCGATCGTACTTCGGGGGATCTTTTTAGACCGTACCTACCCATTCGGGTTTACCGTCGAGCAACGGGATCGTTTAACAAGAGAGGATGTCACCACTATGAAAGGGTCGTTTAGTGCAATCCCTGGCACTCCCCCGCTTCACCCATTTAAGGGCAGATTGAGATACGCTCAACCAGCGCGCAAAGTGATCACATAATGGTCACACTTCACTCCCAGAAGGCACACTCTAGCAGGCTCTGGTAAACCGCGCACACCCAGCAAATGCGCTTCCAGCTACGGGCTGGCTCCGGAGTTTATTTTATATAGCGAGTCTCCTCCCGCTCAACTCATGACCGCAGTCCTTGGAGCTGCTGATTAAACCACGACCACTACGAATCCTACCTCAATTGCAAGCAATTGGCTCGGAAAGTAGCTTGCGCCCGTAGTTCAGTATTTCAACTCTAACGAGCTAGCGTGACTGATCGCACGCCTGATGGATTCCATCACAGGATGGAGAGTCCATCTACTGATTCCTGTCCATTGCCTCAAGTACAAGGTTTTCAGTAACCCAGGATACTTGCAGGCAACCCTGCAAGGGGAAAGGATCAGGATGGATTGGGGGAGGGAATCCCCACCTGGAGAGCCAGAGGCGATTGCACCCGAAGGGTGGGCGCTTGAGGCGCTACAGACCAACGTCAAAAGGAGTCTCCTTTCTCGGCTGTGAGAAAGGAATCCCTCCAAATTGTCTCTAGAAGCACGCAGTTCTGAAAATGCTTCTAGATTTTTAATGTCCGCACAAGGACTAGAAAATATCTTATTAAAAGATACGTCTTGTCCAGTTCTGGGTCTCCATTTTAGTCGCCTTCTACGACAGGCACGGAATACCGTAGGCCAATTCTAACCCGGGACCTACGCTGGGACCACTCCAAGGACAGCACTGCTAGACTCCACGCACAAGTCCAGCTCGCTACTATATTGAAGATGTACACCTGGCCAAGTCCACTCGCCACCAACCTTACTATAACAAACCAACCAACTTAAGTACATCAGTGGTCGGAGGAATTATTTAGAGTTGGTATTCATTTTGCCTCATATAAACACTCAAATATTCGAAGTCTTCTGGGAAAGATCATAGTTTTCATTAGTTAGCGGGTTTTGAATAATTACTACATCAGGTTCTTGTGTCAAGCGGATATCCCTGTTTAACTATGCAAACATTTACCTTAAGACCCTTCGCAGTAGATAACGGTACTACTATTCGAGTTTAGCATCGTCTTCGGCAATTATATAACATGGTTACAATCACTTCCTCCTGCATTGCATTAAGTTCATTAAAACTTTCCAGTTTGAATGAAGTTTCTAGGACTTTAATTGATTATAGATAAATTTATACAAGTTTAACAAATGTAAATATTTGATCTGCGGAGAGAATGGCTGAAAAGTCAAAATTTGAATTCTAGAACTATCTAGATCTGTTGTGGCTCTCTAGCAAGTATGAAAACTGAGGTTTTCCTTTGTAGGTGGATTTGGTTACCATTCATGGCGAATTTTGCTCTTGAGTACGTTAAACCATAGGAGCTCTCACATCAGCTAGTTCTGTAGGCCCTGTCTGTAGTCTGTGAATTTTGAGATGAATAAGTTATTAAGATAGGAGCGCACACCCGAAAGATCTCAACAAACGAAAAAGTAGTAAGGTAAGACTACTTGATAATGTCGTAAATTTTAAGCAAGAATAAAAATAAGATTTTGAAAAACCCACTATCTGCTATCTAAAGTTTTTATTCTTCTCTGACACACAAAACACAAATCTCTTCATAATTAACCGGAATTGGATCTACAAACCAAGAGTATCTAAACTAAGAGTATCTAAACTAGGAGCATCTCTTGTCTTTTGAGAATTTTGCGTTTTAAAGTATCCTATACATAATAAAATTTTAAGACTAAAACGAAGCCTCCTTATAAAGATAAGAAAGATACGGATGTTATTATTTTTTCAAAAGTTGGCTCGCAGAAGCGTGAAACTGTCTCGAGTATCAGTATAAAGATCTGAGTTCCCATTATTTTGAAGATGTACACCTGGCCACAGTCCACTCCCCACCAATTCTTTACTATAACAAGCTAACCACCAGTATATGGTTCGTCTCTCGTAAAACTAGACACCTCAAAAAACCATATTCCCAACTTACCGTTTATATTTAGTACCCATCTAACAATAGTAAATCAGAAGCACACATGAGTTTGAAATTTGATACGTCCAGATAGCGCTCTATACACTTTAGTGTAGTCTCTCTTTTTACCTCTCCTATCCTTTCAACTGTTATTTATGCCTTCACACGATTTTGGTCCATATACACATTCATATATTTGTATGTAATATATAATTTTTATTTTTTTGTGCATGTTCTAATCTACTATTTAATATATGTTCTGGTTGAGTGTAATGTACATCTTAGGTTGACTCTCACCCTGGTGGTCCCCTGTGTTATTTCCCATTTGATCGCATTGTTTAGATTGATTGTGTACAAAACTAATATAATATAATTTGCTGAACTTCCAGTTTTCTCACTATGACCAAGTCTATAGATTTCTTTATAAAAAAAAATCCCTAGTTTTACGTTATTTCATGCTTTAGAAGCTATAGACTTCTAAAGAGAACTTAAATCATCAAGGTGAAAGACTGTTTTAGCAGTAGATTCTGCTAAAACATCGTTGCTCCCTATTATATAGATTTCTTGAAAGAAAGAAGATCTTTGGATTCAATAGAACATAATTTCAAGAAATAAACATAATTTAAGAATTTTTCCTCCCTTAATGTTTTTGTCATCAACCAGCTTTGGACATTCACTTCTTTTCAGAATGTCTAGATAAATAGTACAATTTAACGTGAAAGTAATCTGTGGGTAATCAACAAACACCCGAAATCGGCTTATGACTGTAAAAAAAGCCGTAAGAATTTCATAAATTTCAGCATTGAGGACTTGTTCTTTACTCAGGCGTATTAGTTACTTAGTGTATTACTTGTTATTTATTCAGGCGTATAATTATCCTTATTTAGGCCATCAATGGTCTAACAGTTAGCCATCTAAATAGGATTTTCTGAATCTTCCACATATTAACTTCAATTGGCAAGCAGAACATGATTTCGCACTTAAAACCTGATATAAACCTATTTAGTAGTAATTAACTACAATTTTTATTATACTACTTGCTAACTATATCATCAGTTTCACAAAGACCTCACAAAGCTTCTATTAAAAAATAAAAATGCAACAGAAAATTAAAACATACAGTACAAAATTAGATAGATGATTGACAGTAGATAGATGATTGTTTCAGAGACATTTTCCGTGGTAGCCTGCTTCACTTTGTGGTCATCGACCACACTTGCTCTGTGCAAGTCTGTGTTGTCACACTGTCTGAAAAACGCATCCTAAGATGGGCGAACGCCCGAAACCGGCCGATGGCCACAAAATGAAGCAGGCTACCACGGAAAATGTTTCTGATGCTTTCTAGCTCTGCGGAACCAACCACCACAACATAGATGATTGTTATACGGGATATTGCACAGCTACCCTGAAAGATAGACTGTGCCCCCAAAGCTTTCTCAGTGTACTGCCCATCACGTAGTACCTATCATCTGCACTTAGCATCTCCTGTACTGCTGGACTCAAACCCAGGACTTCCGCTTCACTAGTTCAGCGTGCTACTGAGCTAATCCCTTCTGTAAAAATTAAACAGTAAGCCAGTGGCGTAACCCATTAAACTAAACTAAATCTAAGGCACCGCAACATTCCTATGGCCAAGTTCCATCAGTCAACGACTGCGGGGGGGGGTGTCATGTCATCAGTACATCATGGTTCACACCACTTTGATTCTGAAATTCACAAACAGGGTTATTTTCTTAGTGTATATTTTCCAATTTACCGTGAATGATATTCAATCAATAATTTTTGAAAACACGGAAATTCAGAAATCGAATCTAGAACTATCGCACCAATGACGAGACGACTAATGCTAAGTGTCCACTTGTGACAAAGTCTCAAAAGAGATCAATCTCAGGGGTTGTCCATTTGAGATCACTTTCGGTCTCGAGACAGTTTTCTGAGACTCGACAATCACTGCAGTCTCGAGACCAGTAACATTTCGTGTCCACTTGAGAGTCAACTCGCAGTCAGTTGGTGTGATTTGATTGCAGGTTGTTTATTTTTATCTTTTCTTTCCTAATGGATTCGCGCCTGGCCCTAGCTTCTATAATTGCGTATAAGATTGCGAAGAAAGTGGAAAGAGTAGCTTTTTTTTAAATAATTGTTTTAGGCAGTCGCCTGTAAAATAGAGTTTGGTTACAGAATTATGTTCAGAGTAGTTTATTTGTTTAGATATTTGAACTTAAATCTGTAAGAATAAAATTGGACAGAAAAAATTATTCTTTTTCTCAACTTTTGTGTTTTATTTACAAAATGAACATCGAAATTCGTAATGATCATTTTCTATTTTTTAACATAAACCTGTATTTGGCAAAATTTGGAATTAACTGAACATCATCGCTTGAAATTACTTGATATATTTCTCGGATACTATGTGCCTTTTCATGTCCCATTCATATGCGCACCTACTGGAAGGTTAAAAAAGAATTAACCAACATACAAGCAAAAATGAAATAAAAATATAGAATTCCGAAATAAAAATGAAAAATACACACAAGGATGAAATCAAGTCTCCGAGAGCTGAGAAAATCTTCAAACACTGAAGAACTCTGGAGACTGAGATACGAGAGCGGAAATGAACATGTCCATTTGTGACAGTTACGCTCTCGGTGACCAGCGAGGGCTTGTCTCCAAGACTGCTGTCAGGTCCCTATTCACTTGTGACAATAGTCTCGAGACTGTTCTGTCACAAGTGGACACTTAGCTTTAGCTAAGGATGAGAAGTGGGAGCTCTAATGCAATTAATTAGAGTTTATTTAGAAAATAAAAATTTCTATTTATGAATGAAATTCATAAATTACTCTTTCATTCATAAATACTCTTGAATCTTTTAATCATCGTCATTTTCTAACAATGTAAGTTGCTGTAACTTGAGTGCAATGTATAAATTGATCTCCAACACAGTTTTAGAATCTCTTGGAGGACTGAGCAAAGTTCTTTTATTGCTTTCAGGATGCTGATAAGATTCTGTTTACGTACTTTTTAATGGCTTTAAATTCGATACCCAAAATTGTAATAAAATCAAATGAAAACAATTAAAGAAAAGCAGACACTTTAATTTCCATAATTTAATGTGAACAGTGCTGGTTTACTAAATGTCAAACTTGCTGTAATGTTAAAAACCAATTTTTTAAAGACTAATTATTTCTAGTCGATAATACATTAATTTCAGTTATGAAAGTAGACATCAAGCATTATGATTGTTTCTTATTGTCATTACAAAACAAAAAGTAAATGTTGGAGAAAAAAAAAATGATAAAACAAAGAAAAAAAGAAAAGGAATAACTCACTCATTTAAAAAAAAAAAAAAAAACCTATATATTTATAGATTACAAACTTGGGTTGGTACAACACCAAGTTGAAGTTGGTTTTATAGTAAACTATGAAAGGTAAAAGAATACTAGCTTTAGAGGATGTTATAGTCGTAAATTTTAATGTTAGTGCATAATCAGATAGTGCAGGTGGATTCTTTTACTTCAACATTGAGGAGAAGCGTGCGGTTTGGTTGGAAGACCTCGGCTGACTGGTTAGTTAGAATTGTATAGTAGATTCATCAATTATTATTATTATTATTATTATTATGGTATACCTAATATAATATATACGTATTTATGTATATATCGGGTGTGTATATATTTTTCTCAAAATATTATTTAATAAATTTTTATTTTATATGAAATTCCATTATAAAAGAAAATAAAACTTCATCAGAGACACTTTCCGTGATAGCCTGCTTCATTTTGTGGTCATTCACCGGTTTCGGGCGTTAGCCTATCATCAGGATGTTTTTGTGGAACAGTGTAATAACATAGACTTGCACAGTGCAAATACAGTTGATACACTGTATCAATCTGTATGTTGTACAGGTGTATCAATCTGTATATTGTATAGTGTATCAACTGTATTTGCTCTGTGCAAGTCTATGTTATTACACTGTTCAACAAAATCATCCTGATGATGGGCGAACGCCCGAAACGGGCGATGATTACAAAATAAAGCAGGCTAGCACGGAAAATGTCTCTCTGATGCTTTCCAGCTCTGCGGAACCAACCATCACAACGAAAATAAAATTATTTAAATTTTAACTGCTAAAGAAAGAAAGTGTATCTACATGACATCAACTGAATTATATACGTCAAAGATCAAGTCAGTCGAAGGTTTCTTCTTCTCTTTTGAAAGTATACTTCGTTGAATAGTATGAAACTATTAAAAAAATAAAGAAAAAATAGTTTAGCATACAATGTGAGTGAATTTGAAATAAAAAGAAGTGAGATTATAATAATAGATTCTATACTGTGTATAAATGGGATATAAGAACGAATAGTACAATCCCTGATGTGTCAAGTGTAAAAAGTTTAAAGAAAGTATGACAGGCTAGATATTTCTCAATAATTGGTCCATACTTTTGTCTGTTTGTCTCATCTTAAAAAAAAAAAAAAAAATTCTCCCGACTGATATAATATGATCGATCACATTGTCGATTTCTATTCCATATTAAATTATTTCATCTTCAACAACTTTCATTACTTTATTCTTATTTTCAAATAGACATTTCAATTCATTTATTATTTTTTTTTTTTTGGTTTCTTTCAACCTTAATAAATTTAATACACTTGAAGCAATTAAAATACCAGTGCTTGTAAGAAGACATTCATTTGTCTAAATTTATTTCCCCCTTAGACTTATAGTACAAATATAATATTCGGCATATAGTTTATTGCTTGACCTTTTCTAAACCTGAGAATGGTGCTGTATGAAATAAGTTACAAATTTCTAGGTATTACATTTTGTAGCAATCATATTTTTCTCCTTTATTTATTTTTTCTGAAAAAAATAAATAAATAAAACTAAATTGTTCGATTTTGTTTCAGACTGAATTATTATTTTTTTACTTTCTCTTACTTCTAGTAAGGGGGAAGTATTGTAATCGTGCCAAATTTTCGATATCGAGTTTTTACTGGAAATATCCGCTTTTGAGATCCCCTGAGTCGAAAAAAGTGGTTTTCAGCACATACTGTGTGTGCGTAAGTGAAGAGCATAGCTCAAAAACGAAAAATCGAGGAAAGTTCAAACTTGATATTCCGTTTAGATATCACCATGGATCCGACAGTAGGTCATCTGTCAAAATTCCTCAACCGGAAGAACCACTTTACTGAATGTTTTTTCCATTTTCTTGCAATTTTCTCAAAAATGTCTCCGACGATTTTCTTCAAACTTGCTATATATATCAACTACACATACAATGATCTACAACTTTTATTTGAAACATTTCTCTGAAAAAAATTCATTCAAGGGCACTTCTGGAGGAGAGATGGGGGGGTTAGGTTTAACTCTAAAGTCCTATTTTAATTTATTATACAATTCTCGCATCTAAATAATATTAATTAGAATTATTAATAAAAGTCGGATGACCGGAAGTGCGTTTTTACTGAAATTTATTTTTCAGGTTTCTGCTATTTTCTCGAAAATGGTTCCAACGATTTTTTTTAAACTAGGAATGTGAACTAAACATGTAATGAGCTACAACTTTTATTTCAAACATTTCTCCTGATAATGTCATTTAAGGGGTCTTTTTGGGGGAAAGGGTGGGGTTATGTTTTTCTCTAAAGTGCTATCATAGTTGATTATACAATTGTACTATCTAAACAAAGTTAATTAGAAATAAATTGATGGCCAAAATTCAGAGTTTCAAGAAAAGTAGTAAACCGGAAGTGCGTATTTACTGAACAAATTTTTTCAGAGAAAGATGTGTGAGTGTTTCACACCAGATTTTTTTTTTTTAATTATTAAATTATTAGGAACTCTTAATTCAAAATGAGTGGGTTCCCTGACTCAGAATTACCTATAGTAGTTGACGATCTCAAAATATTATCAAGATACCTTGATGATGATGCCCATAGAATGAAGCGGATAAACTAAGATAAAAGTCTTTAAGGAGAGCGTGGAAGCTAAATCCTGAAAGTTCTATTGTGGTAACTTCTTTAAGTGTTAGTACTTTACAAAGGATTTAGTTGTCTATAAGGTGAACAATGAATGAGTACAATGAGTTAATGAGTGTGTGTATGTTGTGGTGAACTAAGTTTGTCTATGGGTTGACTAAACCAAAGTAGTTGCCCATATCTGCAGGCTGCATGTGTATATTAGGTAGTGCTAATGTAAATGTTGGTAGGCTGGAATAGCCGCCATGATGCCAAGAACCCTGAAGAATAGCTGGTCCACTGTATACTTCATACTTTTCCCTAAGGAATATAAAATTATTCAGTAAGAGGAAGTCGCGTGAATGTATCTAAAGTGAAAAAGTGAGAGAGGTTGGTGGAATACGTTTAAAAAAGTATTTTAATAAATTGGATCAAGTTGTCAAGAAAGGAACCATTAAAAAAAATGATTTCCAGATCTACTTAGTCGAAAAAAATGTTACAACCAAAAGTGGCAGGTAAATACGTGTAGTTGTTGTGGTGGTTGGTTCCGCAGAGCTGGAAAGCATCAGAAGACATTTTCCGTGGTAGCCTGCTTCATTTTGTGGTCATCGACCGGTTTCGGGCATTCGCCATCTTCAGGATGCGTTTTTTCAGACAGTGTGACAACCCTTCGTTCAGTTCAGTTAGTTTTAAATAGTTAAAAACACCAGTCCAGTGTGTAAAACTGAATTTGCTATGTGCAAGTCTGTGTTGTCACACTGTCTGAAAAAAACGCATCCTGAAGATGGGCGAACGCCCGAAACCGGTCGATGACCACAAAATAAAGCAGGCTACCACGGAAAATGTCTCTGATATATACGTGTACTTAGCGCACCAAGTTCAAAGAAACTCATTAAAAGCTCACGAGAAAATTGCAGAAAACTGAAAAAAAAACCGTTCAGTAAAGACTCACTTCCGGACAATTTTCTTCTAACTCAAAATTTTGGCAACACATTTAATTGTTATTAATATTACGATTGGATCGTAAAATAAAGTGATTTAGAGGAAAGTCTAACGTCATCTTTCTCCCGAAACCTCTTAAAATTATATTTCCAAAAAAAAATTTCCCATTTAATATTCTCATATACCAAGGTTAAAGAAAATCATGGGAGCCTTACTATCAACATCCCACTCAGTAAAGTTAAACTTTCGGTTGACCAATTTAGACCAAAACTTTATTATCGGGTGACCTGATAGAACTTGAACGAAATATCAGATCTGAACTTCCGTATTCCGTTTTTGAGTTACATTGATCACAATAAACAAACAGATAAATTGAACCACACACAAACACATATTCACACAGACACATATACACACACACACAACAAACGAAACTTTGATAAGATAGAAATATTTCCCTCTTCCCAATAACAGTAAGTAAAAGTAATTATGCGAGGACATCTGCCTTACAATCATATGATTTCTTTTTTGTTACAATTTTGTTCGTCAAGTTTCACAGCAACAAAGAAATCAAAATACGAGTAAATATGCAGAATTGACTCACACCTCAAGACTTTTTAATGATTTTTTTTTTAATTTTGCCATAAATGGGTGCTATAAAAATGTGTAATTTAGGGGCTTATGCTGAAAGAAAAGATAAACTGTAAGTTTCATATTTACTGTACCATATTAAAAAATAGAACCATTTGTATCTTTTTAAACGGGCATTCCTAAAACGATCGATCAAAAAGATCGACCAATACGATATCAGAGTGGAATACTAAAGAGACGTGCAACAAATCACAGCTATGTATCCGGAATTTAGGTTAAACATCATAAACGATGATGAGACCTGATGTCTTCATTATGAGCCATCAATTCGCCAGAGTCGGGAAACCAAAAAAAAAAAACTGGGAAGGAAATTAGACGAACCAAAATATGGCTTACTTTTTTTATTTTATTCTAAGGCATTATTTACCACGAATACATTTCTGCAGGTCAGACTGAAACGCTAACTCTCATTTTGTGTGTTCTGAAAAGTTTGTGGGCCAAAACTTTGCGCAAGCAGCCTGAAACACCGTGCGCCAGCGAGGGTCATGGTCATTATTACACGACAACGCGCCGAACCACAGTGCCAAAATTTTAAGTGATTTTTCTGGCAATGTCTTCCCTATTCTTAGTTTGCTGACTTTTAGTTAATTTCAAAATTAAAATCACCTGACGTTTAATTTAATACATTCAAAACGTTGCAATGATGTTTTCCCTAACGGAGAAATTTGTGGACCGTTTCAGAAAGCTTAACAATCGTCTCCAGCGGTATATTGAATCACATGGCGATTATTTTGAATAAATAATAATAAAAACAAAATATTCATAACGCCTTGTGTTTTAGAAGCCATCAGTCATCATTTCATTGTCACACAGTATCTATATAAGTATATAAGAAACTTGTCTTCATTAAAAAATTTGTTTCTATTTTTAAATAAATAATTAATATATATTGTTTTTTAGATCATTATAAATCTTTAATATTGTAGTAGTAAAGTTTACTGTTGACTTATAAAAAATAGTAAAAAAAAAAATTAAACTGGCCACACACCTGTTGTACTCAATTGTTTTTTTTTTGTTTTCATCATTGATATTCAAAGGGGACAGTAGGTTACGGGTAGGAGGGTGGTGTTCCCATAGGTCACCTGATTACCATTCGTGCTAGAGTGTTGCCATTATTTCTAGTGAAGGGTCTCCTGCCACAACAACACTGAGCAGGGGAGTGTCGGTAGCGTCGTTGGTGAGGAGGTATTGTCCAGTGGGCTTGGACCCCTGGTCATTGAGCGTGTCCGGTCGGCCTGGCTTAACCATTCAGAACAGTTACCTACATGTGGTGTTTGTTATACGTTTAGTGATATAGGTAACCATTAAGCTGGCCTGTAATATGGATATGAGAGCATGCTTAAATAGCTTTTATGGGCCAACTACACGCCACACATTGTACTGAGGGGGCGGTAGACTATTTACCCTCTATAATGGTGGTGTAAAGGCAATTTTACTTCCGCCCCTTCTTTCCGCTAGTTATTTAATTGTACTGCTTACTCATAAAAAAATTCACTTTCGTTATTGGATAAAAAATATACAAACTGGAAAAAATTATGTAATACTCTCTTAAGAACTTTTTTTGATTGCATTTGTTGATTGTGACTGAAATTTTACTTATTATTTAAAAACTTATTATTTATTTGTAAACAAGGACAATGCCCGTTTTACATATTTAATTACATTGCTTGCATACATCAATTAAATTGCAAAATGATATAAAAATAAGAATATAAAATACAGGTTAAAATGCATTAAAAAAAAGAAAATCCTAACCTATATCTACTAAATCTCTAATATTAAAATAAAT